>MU161040.1:5573-50283 GCA_015888305.1 Antheraea pernyi
AAAAAAAAAAAAAAGTCATTGGGAACATTCTGGCTCGGTCGTCTTTCTGGAAGGTTGTATCGCGTGATTGTTGTTGTATTTCCAATTTACGTTGTTATTTGTATTTCTCTGGGTTTTTATGAATTATTGTGTTACTTGAGATTTAATTGTTGATGTGACTTTTCGTGTAGAGATATGTATTTGTGTTATTTTTTTTATATAAATCCATTCCTGGTATCTAATAATATATATAACTATATATAGGGGAAATTACTGAAATAAAAAAGTAGCAGCATACATAAAACAACATACAAGTGAAGCAATTGCAGGCGTGACTAAAATATATATGCAAATCAAATTGGATGCAAAACCTTTAGTTTACAAGCATTGCGATAATAATAAAATCTTTTTATAATTAATTTTAAATGTAAGTAATGCGTTGAGATTGTGCTTTGGAGGGTGTAGGTCGTTCCAGCATTTGGTAGCAGCGAATTTAAAACTGACTTGAAATGAGGTGGTAACACGGCGATGAGTACATAACATATACTTAGAAGCTCTAGTTCTGTAACTATTCAGATCTCTTGCCCTAACTAACTAATTTCTCATAAAGATATTCAGGCTTCCCGGTTTTTATCACACCGAATAAAGTACTTCTCTTAACTATACTATGCTCAAAGTGATCAGTGCAGAGGTCTTTTGACTTATGTACTGCAATTAAATGAATGAAATCCTTTCCAACAGATGGTTCATACCTAATTTTTAAATACTGTATTAATTTTGTTAGTTACTGTTTTTAGTTTTACTGTATCATTATAAATCAGTGTGTCAAAGTCAGTCACTATGTACCGTAGTCCAAGAGCTAGTCCTGAAATAATTCTGCTCCTGAGGATAGAATCATAACACTTCATGCATTAACCTTTACCAACCGAGCTTTTCTTATCCGAATACAACAATGAAAAATAATATTTCACGAATAAAATACCCTTCTGTTACGAAAATGTATATGGTCATTGTTCTGCTATAGTTGACCCTTGCATAGATTTTCATCCAGTATCTGTATCTGTATCAAAATAATCCCAGGGAGTGTTGATGCTTTGCATGCTACTAAATCATAGGTCAAATCTTTAATTAACGTGCGATTGTGGTTAAAGGCTCACTCTACAGAGTATTAATAATATATACATATTTATTATTATTTGGATAGAACTGTCACCTAGCTAGACACTGGTTACGAGCGATAGCAATGACCGTACAATATTAGGCGGACAACACTAATAACATAATCTTGATTGGTAAATAAAAATGTATATGTCAATGCTGCCAGTCTTGTGTATATGGCCTGTAAGATTAGTTATTCTTCTTTTATTATAACTGGACATTGCAATGAAATGATCTCTTCTGTTCATATTATTTGTGCAAATTCCAAGTTTCGGATATGAGGATGTGTTTGACAACTGAATAGAAACATACCTTAATATATATATATATATAAATAAATCGACACATACAGGTCAAACTAAAGAGCGCGTTAACAAAAGCAACTAAATGTTTTCATTTAATTCATAAGTGCCTTCTTAGGACCTAAATTGAATAAAGTGTTTTTGATTTGATTGGAAGTAATTTTTCCAGTAAAATTGACGAAGCTAATGCTTATCGTATCCACTTTCTTAATCACTTAATATTTACTCATTTTGTTGTTTAGATATAAGTTTGCTGATTAAATTACATCAGCCTTTATAAGAGCCACTGTAGAGCCATAGGCATGTTTTAGATGGAAAGTATCAGCATAATCACCACAGTAGCCCACAACGTATTGGTGATTTCAAATTCCGTATATATTTCCACATACAGTAGTACTACAAGAACATTTTCTCAGGTTCAGGTTTCTTCACGATGTTCTCCTTCACATAGTCAGTCGAACGAGGTAGGGTCTTACCGGTCGTCCTTGCGGCGTCCACTTTCTGTTTCCACCGTGCGTCGCGTCGCATCGCGGCCGTGCCCTATCGTTACCCTGGCCCTAGTCTGACGTGAACTATTTTCAGTCGCGCGTTCCCAACTAGTTATAAATACCATGTTTTGTTTCTCCTTCGCGGAAATCGTTTAACTGTTCTTTGAAATTATTAACGTGCCCAAATTAACTTTATTCTGTTATTTTTAATACAACTTAGCGTTATATCTCACCTATTAATCATTGACTTGGTGGACTATAATGAAATATCAAGAAAGAGAACGGCTATTAAATGTGGCTTCCGTATCCTACCAATGTGTTAATAACAGCCAAGCGACACCTTTTTTGGAGATCATATCTGGACAGGCAAATACAGAAAAGGTTTTAACTAATATTGTGATCTTATCAGGTTGTTTTTATATACCGCGAACTTATATTATTTTTTTAAATAATATTCTTAAGAATAATATAAGCCACATTTTTCAACATCCAATATAATTGTCTTCCGCCCAACCCTACCTTGTAAATTGTAAGGAGAGCAGAAAATACTTAAATAAACATTTATTTTCCATTTAAGGCCTACTGACAAAGATATTATAACTAAGATAGCATTTTATTTATAATATCATAGCTTGCTGATGTGCTATTTTTATTTTTTTGCAGCCAATCCTTTAGATTATTACCGCCATTGTCGAATATGTAATATTATTACAAGTGTGTTATGGTAATTTCAATATTTTTACAAGATGATGGTTCCCTTTTTTGTAGGGGGTAAAGCCATGCTGAGGCTATTACTGGTTTCAGCATGAATGGGTCGACTCGCCCAAGGTCGTACCTCCCTTTCACAGAAAACCGACGTGAAATCAGTGCTTGCATTGTTGCGTTCGGCCAGTGAGATCGCCGGAAGCCCACCTGCCCCTCCCGCCGCCCCCGAACACAACCTGGCAACGCACTTGCGACTCCCCTGGTGTTGCATGAGCATAATATAAAAGTCGCCAAGAATTGTCAGTCATTTAGATACAAGCCAGAAAATCGTGGTCATTTCACAATGATTTAGATGTAAGTTAGAGAGTCGTGGTAATTCAAAGTCCGTTAAACGTCTTAAGATTAGCAATCAGATGTTTGACAATATTATCGAACGATTTGATAGCAGACTCCTTCTCCATCAAGCCCAAAAAATCAAATGGACATGTACGAATATTATCACAAAGCATTATGTACCCTAGTCTTTAAACGTCCCTATTGTTTATCACTTTCAGTGTGTGACCTTAATCTCATCTGATATTAAATGACGATGTGGTATAAAACGAGAAACACGATAAACCTAGAGAGGGACTATCTTTTAAATGGAGCTGCAGGAATATACCTTTATTTTTTAGGTGGGGAAAATCCTTCATAGGATACACCTCCAGCTGTCGTTGGGGAACTTCTGTCCTCATTATTCACTCAAATATTTCACACTAGCTCATAGTAGTTAAAAAATATTTAACATAAAAGAAGAACGAATTTGTTATGTTTTCGCAATTCTGACCTACATAGAGAACTAGGGCGAGAGCGAAGCTGTGCTTCGCTCCAGCCCTATTCCTCTATTAACCTAACGTGACTTAGTCGGATTTGCTTGGAGCAGTTCGCTCGCTCGCTGCGCTCGCTCACTTGTGTTATGTGTGGAGAGGCTTTATGATCATACAAATAACTTTCCCACATATACAAAAAGAACTACAAAAACATTTTCTCATGTTCAGGTTTCTTCACGATGTTTCCTTCACATAGTCAGTCGATAGTATAACCAATTTTAATTAGTAAATGTGATTTCAAATTTCGCACAACCCACAGTTCTATATTTTCCCACAGATACAAGAAGAACTACAAGAACTTTTTCTCAGGTTCAGGTTTGTTCACGATGTTTACCTTCACATAGTCAATCGATAGTATAACCAATTTCAATTAGTAAATGCGATTACAAATTCTACACAACCCACAGTTCTATATTTTCCCACATATACAAGAAGAACTATAAGAACATTTTCTCAGGTTCAGGTTTCTTTACGATATTTCCTTCACATAGTCTCGATACCAATTCAAATTAGTAAATGCCCGCCTGCCATCCCCCTCCCAACCCCTCTCTTCCCCCTTCCTTCCTCCCAACCTCTCTCCTCGTCTGGCAACGCATTAGCGACCCCCCTGGTGTTATAGAAGAACTACAAGAACTTTTTCTCAGGTTCAGGTTTCTTCACGATGTTTCCTTCATATACTCAGTCGATGGTATAACCAATTTCAATTAGTTAATGTGATTTCAAATTCCACACAACCTATATTTTCTCACATATACAAGAATAACTACAAGAACTTTTTCTCAGGTTCAGGTTTCTTCACGATGTTTACTTCATATAGTCAGTCGATGGTATAACCAATTTCAATTAGTTAATGTGATTTCAAATTCCACACAACCTATATTTTCTCACATATACAAGAAGAACTATAAGAACTTTTTCTCAGGTTCAGGTTTCTTCACGATGTTTCCTTCATATAGTCAGTCGATGGTATAACCAATTTCAATTAGTTAATGTGATTTCAAATTCCACACAACCCACAGCTCTATATTTTCCCACATATATAAGAAGAACTATAAGAACATTTTCTCAGGTTCAGGTTTCTTTACGATGTTTCCTTCACATAGTCTCGATAATTCAAATTAGTAAATGCCCGCCTGCCATCCCCCTCCCAACCTCTCTCCTCGTCTGGCAACGCATTAGCGACCCCCCTGGTGTTATTATGTCTATGGACGGCGGTGATCACTTAAAATCAGGTGACCCGTCTGTTCGTTTGCCTCCTATGACATAAAAACAAAATGTATACCAATTTCGAAATATTCGTTGGTATATAGAGGGGTTTGAACCTGCCGACATCGAATTGGCATTTCACGACTCAAGCCATTCGACTTCCACGACTGAGTTTGCTAATGCTGAAAATTGAATCAGACATATAGATACTTTTATAGTAACTCTCTTGAAACTAGAACAAAACACCACCATGCTGTTATTGCTTCCATTTTTAACTAATTCACTACATTAATAATGAAATGTAATAAAAACAAACTTAAAAATCACGCGTATACATTTAATAAATTAACTCATACCGATCCGAAATTATGTACATCCCTCCTTAAGTAAACAATTATGTTATTGTTTAAATAATTCGTGTAGTGAATATTTCAGCGCGTGTTTCTCAATACAGACATCAAACGTAAAATCCGTGCCCTTTCGTGCAACATGCTTACATTAATACCATAGTGCAATCGAAACAGGCGGGCGCTTCCAATAGAGAACAGAAAGCGGCGCCCGCGCACGCATCGACGCCGCCCGCCCTACCGCGCGAATATCGAACAACGAAATCATAACGATATAAACATGTTACTTATACGTGTGCTTAATATGTACCCTTAAAAATAAAAGTAGTGAGTGTAAATACGTACCGTCGAGTGTCAAGCAAACTAAAGGTTGCTTACCTTTGAACAAATGTTTGTGCTGTCAATAAGTGAAAGAAGGTTTTTTTCTAATTTCGAAATTGCTCGTTGTCTTTCGTTTCGGATTCGAGGTACGTGAGTTGTTAATTAAGTTAAATTGTTTTTAGCTTGTATTACGTTTCTTCATTACTCTTGTTATGCTTTCTGGAGCTTTTGAATATGTGTAATATTGTTAATAAATTTTATTTTAACAATAAATCGATGAGCAATTGATTCCTTTTTAAATTAATCTACGAGTAATATATTCAAAGTAATTCGACTTAACATTATTATTTTTCAATTTATTACAGAGTTAAAAATAAATATTATAATATATCATTGCGTTATTATGACACATGTAAGCAAAATTTATTTAGGTATTGTTTTTTTAAATATAACTATTCCGCTTGTATTATTTCACAATTTTTTTTTAATGTCATAACTGGCAAACGAACTTGTGGGTCACATGATGTTAAGTGATCATCACCGTCCATAGACACTAACAATACCGGGGATGTCGATAGTGCGTTGCCAGCCTGTGTTTGGGGGAAAAGGAGTGAGGGGGGAGAGGAGAGGGGAAGGGAGGTGGGGCTCTGGCGCTCTCACTGACCGAACGAAACGCAACAATGCACTGTTACTTCACGTCGGTTTTTCTGTGAGAGGTAGTAACCCCAGACGAGCCGGCCCATTCATGCTGAAACCAATAAGAAACCAATTAATTGAAATTCTATTATCCTGCAATTTATAAGAAAGGAATAAATCGTTTTTTGGCCTTTGCCTCAATTTTAGAAGGTTTTATATACTATATTGTCAAAACCTGATACTACTAAAATTGTTTCATATACAGCTTGTACGACAATTTTTTTAACACTAGATCTATCATAACATATGTAGCAACTAGATCTTAAGTTTAGAGGCTTAAATCCCAATAAAAAAATACACATCTATGACTGATATGAAATATATCTAATTCTGTAACAGGAATTATATTTGAAAGTAAATTTTTATTTTTTTATTTTCTGTACTAAATGGTGCCCGCGACTTCGATTTCTGGAATATAATATAATTTATTCATAGCAATCAAGTATGTTATCTGTTTTAAATCTTTCATTAATTTAATTATAAATTTGTCATGATTATTTAAATTTATATCGGTATAAATTTTATACCGATCTGAAGCTAAATCTGTTAAATTTTATAATTGCAATTTAACTCTTATGGGACCGCGGAAAGATAGTAATAGTCTGATCAAAATTGGGTCCGTAGTTTTGGGATAAGTCAATGAATCTTTTGTTTTATTTAGATTTATTGTATAGATTATATTTAAGAATATTTTTCTTACTGTTATTAATTTATTATATGGTTATATATAACCTATAAATATATATATTTTTTTATATATCATAGGAGACAAACGAACAGACGAGGCACCTGATGTTAAATGATCACCCCCATCCATAGACACCAGCAATACCAGGGGAGTCGCAAGGGCATTGCCAGCCTGCGTTTGGGAGGGGGATGTAGGAGGGAGTAGGGGCCTCCGGCGCTTTCACTGACCGAACGAAACGCAACAATGCAAACACCGTTACTTCACGTAGGTTTTATATGGGTCGGGTGGTAGTACCCCGGGCGAGGCGACCGATTCATGTTAAAACCAGTAATAACTTTAGCGTGGCTCTACCATATACCATAAGTCCGGTGAAGCTGTTAAGACCTCGCTTGGTCAATAGCGTAGTAAGATCGAAAAAAAACAAAACTCTACCATTTAAATAGGTGAAGAAAAAACAATTCAGCACTGTTTCTTCACTGAAAGTCGAACCAATTTCTTTTTTCTTTATTTGATAGCTATTGATTAGCTTTAGTGTTATAAATAAAAAGATTTTCGAAATAGTGCTATTTCACTATATTATCACCGATGAATCAAAACCTTTATAAGTGTTTATTTGTTATACATCACAATAACATTACGTCTACAATTAACAGTATTTGTACAATACTCAATACAGTTTCTACAATTTTAAAACAAAACTATCAAAACCAAAACACATACAATAATATGTTAAGAAAAAACTTTCTTCCATCCAATATGGTTGAATTTGGACTATTAGGCGACTTTTAATTATTCAATTATTCTTGCATTACTTGTGATAATAATTGGTTTCAAAATGTTGTCACGAAATGTAGACATAACCGTAATTCACTTATGATACTGACAAACGAAAACGCGATAACTCGTTAATTTGTATCGACGAACTAGAAAATTCAGTCCCGTAAACAATTTACATACTAACAACAATCCAGAAAATGTGATAATTGTACAGTTATTGTTGATTTTCGTATGTGTATTATAAAGATTGTCGCGCGCTTTGTTAACACCTAATTTTAACATAGATTATTATTTACGAAATATAATTCCAAACACATCATTACATTATATATAGATAAATTTATAATACAAATTCTCTCTCCTGTCCACGTCTTTAAGACTTGTTTAATAGCAAGGAAGTTCTTATTTACAAAAAAAAAACAAATTAATTACCCAAAAAACAATTAATATTAAACGTAGTTACATACCGCAGCATTTTAGCGAAACCAGTATTCAATGCTTCCATATTATAACGTTTAACTTATAATGTTACTTAATGTAACTTGTTACTAACTTAAATTTATAATTAAATATATAAAAAAAAAACAAATAAATAGAAAGCAAAATACAAATTTGCAATTGCAAAAGCGTTCCAAAACAATCGCCGTTGTTTTGGAATCCAACGTATTAAATAATCTTTTATTATTTATCTTTTTCGGTGTCATGTTTTAAGACGCTGTCGGGGAACGAGCACAAGTGATAATAAAATTATTATAATAACCACTTTAAACCCGTTGGTATGTGTCATGTTCAAGTTTGAGCTTCACTTTAAATATAGAATATGTAAGTCTTTTCCTCCAAACATCACAATAGGTTCTCTATGCATCATTGTGATAATAACTAACGAAAAGAACGCCGCCGCTTACGATGTACCAGCATTTATATTTTTTAAGCTCGTTTCTCACTTCCAATTTTCTGGGAATCACGGTAATGAGATTCTACACGCCGCTCCGGCGAAGTCTCGTCGAGCAAATACTTTTGTGTACCGAGCGCAGTCCGGTAGCCGCTCTCTGTTTGCTGTCGACCTGTTAATTAATAACTCGGCGCACAGTGTATACACAGCCTTATTACCGGTAAAATCTAACGAGTCACGAGTCTAAAATGTCATAAACCAGTTTTTAGTTTCAGCCCCCGTTTTCTAATCACACTCCACAACGAGATATTCTCTAAAATATTGTATGTATTTTCACACAATGTAATGCCGTCAAAAACACAGCGGTCGTGAAAAGCGCAATGCAGCATTTACATCTATTAATAGTAGTAATTTGAATAAAAATTTCTCAACCACCTTCGACACAATGTTATTTATCATTACGGTGGCCATTTAGCTTCGCACCCGCGGTCTATAATTACCAGGAAAAAAGTAACTCGAAGAAACGCGACGGCGACTAATGGTCTGAAACTAAATTTTAATTAATGTCGCGTTTGAAATGAATGTGATTAAAGAAATAACACGACAGGTCGGCGATAGTGCGAGGTGGCGGGCCCCCGTCACCCCCCAACTTACCCTACTCATGTTCGACAATTTACGACATGGTAATTATGTACGCGTTTAGTTCGTCTTATCCTGACTTTACGAGCGGCGTAATTTCGGAAATTAAAAACGGTAAGCTTCAATCAGCCGGTAATATCTAAATGATGGATTAAGCTCGCGTTTTCATGTGGATCGATTTATTTGGCCGGCGGCCAGTAATTATTCTTTATGGTCGTACGTGTGGCGAACACAATTAGTTATTGATCAGCCGGCAATTAAGCCCAATCGATTTTGTTTGTTGAAGTTGAAGAAAATTGTTTTAGTTCCGACGTTTAATCGTCGTCGTTTCATGCTACTAATGGATTCTCGGTCATTTGAATTGACCTCCGTTCGCTTTTATTGTTTGTTATAAAACAATAATACGTGTTTTATCGGTTATTATCTAAATTAAAAAAGCTTCGGTATATCTTCACGCTTATTAGAAAAATGTCTTCTTTTTAAATCTCCTACTGGGTAATTGGTTATCGGCTATTCATTTATTCGTAACGCATGTTAAAAAAGATAAAGAATATTTTTTTTACAAAAAAATATACGGAGCAACATGAACCGATGTTGGTTCAGTGGTTCACATGTTTGAACACTGTTTTGATCGACGTAGGTACGAAATCATGAGATTGAGCCTCGTGATGTAACCATAACAAGGTGGTAAAGATTTTTCTTTGCCAGCGTGGCTAGCTATCATTCTCAAGTTCAAAATCTTTCACTAAGCACCTATGGCATATATATATGCAGGCAACTAATCTTGAGAGCCTAACCCTCTATGTTTGTAAACTAAGATGAGATTGTGCTAAAACTAGCGGTGTGCTAATATTCGAATTATTCGATAGCAATTCGAACCGAATAATTCGCTTCAAATAAATCGAACTATTCGTTTGATTGTTCTATTCAGACCGTTCCAATAATTTGAACGATTCAAATAAATCGGATTATACAAATAATTTCAATAATTCAAACTATTTTAATGTTTTTAACTAATTAGATACGTATGAAATACTAAATAATTATTAATATACAAAATTAGTTTAATAGATTCGTCTGATAATCAAAAGAATTTTAATTAAACTAATTTGAAAATGTATATACATAAGAAAGTTTACTGTTTCTCTTAAAAATTTATTTTATTTAAGTTTTTATACTAATTAATTGGGGCATGTGGTATCTTTACCTATACTATAACTATTATTTTATAATAACTCGAATATCAATTCGAAATTCGAATCGGACATCATTATTAGATTCGATTCAAGCACTATTCGCACACCCCTAGCTAAAACCTATAAAAAACAAAAAAAAATCACAACAATGTTTAAAAACTTAACTTTACTCCAAACTTTGCAATATATTTATGAGCATAAAATTGGGTATAAGTTCGAAAAACTATCTTAATAAGAAAACTGACAACAAAATAGTAGCAATCTTTTCTATACGTTTATTTTTCTCACAACTTGTCAGAATAAAATAATTATTGAAATGTATTATAACACGCGATTTGATAAGATACATACAGGAAAATGTGACTGAAGATCACGTATAATTGTTAAAGGCCAACGAACAGGTACTCGAAGGCACAGTACCGAGGAGTAATTGGCGCGGGCTCGCCCCGAGCGTCGCAACACCTCCGCACGTATCAAACCGTTTTAATAACGAGCTGGTCCGGGATCGTGAAACAATAAATTGCAAAGCTCGGAGGCTTCGTGCGCTAGTGTATCTGAGGCGAGCATTATGCATCTAACTTACCCGATCGGTCTATCATCTGCGAGATTGATAGGAGAATAGGCCCCACGGCTGGCGTTTCAAACGGTCCAGAGACTTTAAACGATCTGGACTATACAAGAACAGTTAAAATTCGAGTAGCATTTTTATTTTGCTTAGTATAATCCTGACTAATATAAAAAGTACGTGCGTGTGCGTGTACACACGTAAGAAGTGTAAATTATTTATGACATCATTTTTCGAAAAATTATCTACTATATTTACAACTTTACAGAAATTGGTTAAATAAAGCTAAATTAGACAAAGTTTAAGCAAAAGGTTTTTATTATTATAAACATGGATACAAATAATTCAATTATTTTACCTTATTGTTACTAAGATTATAATAGCATTTCATTAATTAAGTGATCACCACCGTCCATGGACACCTGCGACACGAGAAGAATCACAGATGCGTTGCCGGCCTTTGAGAAAGGAATAGGCTCGTTTTTTGAAAAAAGGCAGATTGTATTGTTCTGGAAACGCTGCCGCTGGGAGTTCATTCCAGAGAACTGTCATACGCGGAAAAAACGCACGTGAGAAGCGCACAGTGCACGACTTCCAACCATCGAGATGACACTGATGGAATTTCAGTCCCTGACGAGTCGTTCTGTAACGGAACTCAGCAGCAGGTATCAATCCAAACAGTTCTTCAGAGCATTCTCCGTGTAGATCTTATAGAGGACGCAAAGCGACGCAACGTCCCTACGAAGCGCCAGAGTGTCTAGCCTTAAGGAGAGCACCTGGTTGCCGATGATTCGAGCCGCTTGACGTTGGATTCGGTCAAAAGGAAGTAGGTGACATTGAGGTGCTCCGGCCCAGAGGTGGGAACAATATTCCATGTGTGGACGGACTTGCGCCTTATAAAGCTGAAGGCGGTGATCCGGTGTGAAATACCGTCCTGCTCTGTTAAGAACACCTAATTTTTTTGAGGCCAGTTTTGCTCTGCCTTCCAAATGACCACCAAACTGAACGTTGCTTGATATATCGACACCCAGGATACTGATTTTAGGCTTGGCGACTAAGGGGACTCCCTGAAAGATAGGAACTGCGTCAAAGAGGGTCTTTTTTGCGGTGAAGATACAGACTTGCGTTTTAGTGGGGTTGAACTCGACCAGATTTTGTTTTCCCCAATCTGAGACACACTCGAGAGACGTCTCTATCTCATACACAAGTCTATTACGGCTCTCATAAACGCGTTTTACATAAACTCATAAACACCTGCACGACTGGTATAAAAAGAATCCACAGTACTGTCATCTGCATAGCAATGAATGTTACTGATTTGCAACAAATCATTGATATGCAGGAGAAATAGGGTGGGAGATAGAACACAGCCTTGCGGGACACCAGCACTCACAGACCTAAGATCCGAGCATGCTCCGTCAACGACGACTTTTATGCTCCGATCCGTGAGAAAACTAGACACCCAATTGCATAGTTTCTCGGGGAGTCCATACGAAATCAGCTTCGTGAGGAGCGCATTGTGCCACACTCGATCGAAGGCCTTAGCAACATCCAAACTAACGGCTAGGGCCTCCCCCTTATTTTCAACTGCTTCCGCCCATCTGTGAGTCAGAAAGGCTAGAAGATCACCAGCTGAGCGGCCTTGACGGAAACCGTATTGGCGATCATTAATGAGCTGGTTATCTTCTAGATACTTCAGGAGCTGGCGGTTGATGCAGGATTCCATTATTTTACAGAGTAGGGAGGTAATGGCAATAGGCCGATAATTGGATGGATCCGAGCGGTCGCCTTTTTTATGAATCGGGTGCACTAAAGCGCTCTTCCAGATATTAGGGACAAGGCCTGCAGAATATGAGCGCCGAAAAAGATGTGAAAGAACCGGAGCTAGTTCCGGAGCACATGTCCTAAGCACAATTGCGGGGATTCGATCTGGCCCACTCGACTTTGAGATATCCAAAGAGAAGAGTGCATTGCGTACAGCTCTTTGCGAAAACCGAATATTAGGCATCGAGCTTTCGCAACGTGGTAATGAAGGTGGTAGCTTCCCTTTGCAATCGAGAGTCGAGTTGGACGCAAAAAGGCAACTAAGAAGATCGGCCTTGTCTTTAGCGTCATGGGCCATTACTAGTAATAGAATTATTACTATTATTGTTATCGTTATTATATATTTTTGAAATTAATGGCTTATGATAACTCAAATATGAAATATACGGTTTACATTCTACGGAATCTGGACATTGTGAGCGCACCTTTAGAAATAAACATCGCGCGTAACGGAAAAATGTACAGATATTAAGATGGCGCGTAACCGAAAAACGTTACAAACGTTTTTACATGCTCTAAAATTCCTCCCTACGTCGATAAAGAAGTTTCACTTCAAAATTGAGTTTGTTTGTTTGTTTATTTCACTTTCACGTATTAACAACTCAACCGATCACTATGAAATTTTATCACGGGTACAGAAAAAGCCATATCGTTAGTTTCATCCACAAAATTATACTGTTCCTGATGGATAGATCAAAACTATATCAAAGTGAGCGAATACTACAAGTAAATGCTAGAATCTTCTATACATATAATAAAACTAAATCTAAAGTGTCTGTACTTTTTTAAATTTTGTAAAAAATTGCAGGTGTCTAGGAATAAGAAATAGAATACATTTCAATCATTTTTAGAAATGTCTGTCTGTCTGTCTCTTTGTATGAACACGCATCACTGCTAAATTACTGGGTTCACAATAAAACCTCATATAAGAAAATCGTAAAGCATATCCCGGTAACTAAGTCTTTGTTTCATTAAAATCGGTCTACTGTATCAAAAGTTATTGTAATTTTAATGGAAATGCAAATGGACTAAATACGTTCAGATGTCTTTATTAGTCATTGCTTTGTACATGAGATTCCACGTGGACGAAGTCGCGGGCGCAGCTAGTTTATAATAAGTTCAAGTAACATTCCGACAGCGACATCACGTAGATTTGTGCTGCTTTTTGATTTTAATCGTGTATAGAGTCCCTGGCCAAATTATAAGACGCACACTGTTGTTTGTTTTTACAAAATACATGTTTTCGACGAAGTTTATAAACAGTTGTGTTATATTTAAAGGTTGATTAGTATTTATTTAATGAACTGTTATTCAGGAGATGAATTTGAATTGAAATTGAATTGAAATTTGAATGAATTTATTGACGAAAAGAGAAGTGACTAAAGTGGTTGCAAAACTCAGCTCTTAGAAAAGATTATTCATGTTTGGAATCATCATCCTCAAATGCAGAACACAGTGCAGTCTAGCACTTATAGCATGCCGCGCAGAATTAAAGCTCTCATAGCAGCCAAAGGTGAATCAACAAAATATTCACTTTTCATTACATTTTCTTCATTTTTGTTCGAGAGTTAATAAATACATATTTTTTCTATAATGTCTATGTTTTATTAGTTTTACAGATACCTACGTTATTAATAATACAGTAAACTAGCTGGCCCGGCAGACGTTGTCCCGCCCTGGTTATAAAAAAATCCTTCACAAATTATATACCAAAACATTCCTCATGAATCACTTTATCCACTGGTGAAAACCGCTTGAAAAACCGTTCAGTAGTTTTTGAGTTTATCGCGACCAGACAGACAGACAGACGCGTTAGGGGACTTTGTTTTATACTATGTAATGATATACACTGTATCTCATAAAAACAATACATCTGTACAGTATCACCTGATAATTAACGTTTTATATAAGATCTTATGGTGCGTCTAATAATATGGCCAGGGACTGTATATGGTTTGATGTCTTCTTATTATGCCAATAATTTACACAATCAAATCTGCCGGCAGAAAGTTAGAATTGAATAAAGTATACTCCTTTGTGTGCCACATTGGAGGTTGTACTGCCCGGTGCATAAATCACCAGGCCTACTACTACATACCATACAGAATAAATCTGATACAAAAAATATATATTATTTATTTAATACATTAAAACATAGAGTATGAATTTAAAAACGACGTGATACTGAATTCATTGATAGTCAGTATCAAACGGTATTAAATTAATTTACGCGAAAAAAAATTTTGTCATCTGCTTTAACCTTTTTATGCTTTGAATTTCGTCAACTTATAATATAAATCAACCATCGGCAGGGAATTTATCCTCACACCTTGGAACCGAAATGGTCTCGGACGGTCCCATTCCAGAGAAGTTTCTTCCCACGAACACTCCGATTGTGGTAAGAGTTTCCGGCTGAGGCTTTTCCTGGAGCTTACAGTATAGAGTTCTTCAAGGAGAAAGTAAATAGGACAATAAAGGATCAGCAACGCGCATGTGACACCTGTGGTGTTGCAAGCGTCCATAGGCTGCGGTGACTGCTTAACATCAGGCGGCCCGCATGCTTGACTGCTACCATCGTGGTATAAAAAAATGGTGAAATGAAGTACGTGATAATGAACCAGGATATCGTTTCATTGTCACTACATAGATAGTTAATAAGTTTCCTACTAATCAAGTTATGACGAATACAAAAAAAATATTTACATGAAAAAGGTTACACAATATTTGATTTTAAGATTGTACTTATGTAAACATCTATTGTTTGTATATTAACAATTTCTAAGCGTATTATCTTAGAAAATATTTTTGAAACTCATAAATTTGGAACATTTAACACTTAACGAGTTTTTCGCACATGAGTTTAAAATCAACTTGCCTATTACAAAATGAAAAAATGACTAAGCCAAGATTCAGCTTTATAAATCAATGCTTAACTAACAAAAACAAGTAATCGCATACGACAATATTTAATCACATTGATATAAAAAACTTTATTCTTACTAATATTATAAATGCGAATATAAGTATCTTTGTTTGTAACGCCTTAACTACATAAAGAAATTTTACATAACGTTGTCAAGTGTACTGGAAACGTCATAAGATACTATTCATCCTGAAAAAAGTACTTCATTACTTATTTCCAAAGGATAGATTAAGCTTACATTAACGCGAGCAGAGCTGCGGGAGCACTTGATAATATCATAAAACCTTATATGTTGACGTGATAACGTCTTATAAATCGATGAACGTCGGTTGCACGCACGAAAAAGCATGACTCATTGTCACGTGCCGTCTGAGCCGAGCGTGCAAGCGAGAGCGCGGAACAAGCGATAGAGAGTCGCGATCGGCCTAAGCATTTGGTTTGTGATGGATCTATCTACATACAGAATAATTCAATTAAATTCATACGAGTATGCAATTTTTCATCAATGGTTTCTTATGACGTTAAAACGTAAATTTATCGTGTATTAACTGACTTTACAGACAAACAATTTTAGTGATGTATTTATTTGTCGCGGCATGATGGGCCGTATAGTAATTTATAATAATCCTTATGCAAAGAAAACGCTATTACAAACTCATTAACACAGCCAAGCTAAATTCGGTGCCTTATCACAAGAATCAAGTAAGTTAACTTCAACTTTTCCCCTAATTAGAAAAGAAACAAAGTATAACTGTGGAATTGAAAGCATCTACTTCCATTATTCAATGGTTATAAGCTTCTACTAGCATATGTGATGAAGAATAATTCAAAACCTAGTAAAATATATGAAAATATGTGCTATACGGTAGAGACGTTAAATGTAATCAAGAAAGTAATTCAGACACCGTATCCTAATTTATTTATATAAATTGTATTAAAATTGTAAATTCTTTATCATCTGCCTTTAAATAAATACATGCTAATATGTAATATAAATATGATTGTGCAAATGTAGCTACGTACCTTTAATATATATAAAGAACTCTTGTGAATGTAGTAAATTAAAAACATAAAGAAATCTATAACGCACTGGTTATAATAGTGGCTTTCTCATTCGGCTAGTGGGGAAAGAACACATTTCTCATACCGAACAAACAAAAGGCATAGCAAAATTAATAAATTATCGCTAGTGGAGAGTTATCGGGACGCGTTGAAGACAATACAAGTTTGTCTGTGCCCTTGCTAATGAAAGCCTTTATCTTGAGGGAGAAATGAATGATAAATACACATCCATTTGTATAAGAACTAAGGAAAGTTATGATAATTGACCTAGCCCGAGCTTATTTCGCTGTCCTGATTGTAAATGTTCGTTATATTTTTGGTTAATCTGGGAACACTGAACAAATTACCTGATCGTTACTTTTAACATAAAATAAAGTTATTGTGCTCTTCATTTAGTTAAAGAAATGAGACCTAAATAATTTACAATAAATTTAAAACGCAATCCCAGAGTAAACATTTAACGTAAATTAATGTTATTCTGAAAGATAAGGTCGATGTGTTACTCTATTCGATTAACCTTCAATTTTGTCGTCACAAGGTGTGTTTTAATATCTCAGTAAATTGTTATTAATCGCTGCTGCTACCTACTAAAACAAAATTTGCTTATATAATTATTATTTTTTACGTTCACTAAAGTTATAATTCAAATTGTTTTCCTTATCTTATATATCTTCCGTATGTCCTTCGACGTTCAAACCATTTTCCAAGTATCTATATTCAATTTGATCTTTTTTTATAATATAAAAATGAAGTCACTTTAGAATTTTCAACAAATTCTATTCACTTTTATAACTTTTAACTAAACCATACTACTACACTTATCACATAGAATATTATACTTTTAGAACACAGTACAAAATATCTGATGCAATTTAATAAATCCATCAAATTCTTTATAGCTTTTAGTCATACAGAATGCATTATAAAGTCAATGTTTATATTTAAAATATTGTTTTCACTGCTCTGTTATCAAATAAACACACATAACTACTGACAACAGTTATTTTCTTAAATAAAGTGCAACCCGACAAAAATCTTCCCTGTTTCTTCAATTAATACTTCTTTTTTTTTTTTTTTTTTTTTTTTTTTTTTTTTTTTTTTTTTTTTTTTATGTTATAGGTGGCAAACGAATAGGTGGGTCACCTGTTGTTAAGTGATCACCACCATCCATACACACTAACAACCCTAGAGGAGTCGCAAGTGCGTTGCCATCTTTCGGAGGGAAGGGTTAGGGGAGGGAAAGGGAGAGGGGAGGGGAGATGGGTCTCCGGCACTCTCACTGACCGAACGAAACGCAACAATGCAAGCACTGTTACTTCACGTCAGTTTTCTAATGAGAGGGTGGTACTACCCCGGGCGAGCCGACCCATTCATGCTGAAACCAATAATAGTTTCATACTTCCATGTCTAATAGAGTTTATGTAACCAACTAAACCAAACTAAATGTTTTCTAAACAAAAGTAGTTAGGAGAAACAAATTAAAATTATCCTTTTAACTGTACACGATTGTTATCAGTATAATTATACTATTTATTAAATGTCCAGAAATTAATATTTTCATAAAAATAAAAGCTTACAAGAAAATATAGAATTCATCGAAACCGATTAAGTCACAAACGTGTCGGGCTTATATTGTAATTACTTTTATAAACGGTCATAATGACCGGGCACTCATAATCGTAAGTGCTCGGGTTCATTGCGTTACCAGACCTCATTAGGGGGCCAAAACAAAATTACGTAAAGTGTGACCAAATCTGATAATGTACCGAGTCCAAGAGAGGCGCGTTGCCCTTGACAACGCTATTTTGCTAATAGCTAAAGTTCCTGGACTGGATTTTTTAAATACATTTTGGGATTAGTTTTTGATCACAATCGTACTTGATATTGAGTGACGGTGTGCCCGAAAACTGTAACACACTAAGCTTAGAGAAAACCAGCTCCCGAATGCAGCTTCTGACACACACCTCATTTGGCGATAGATTTTTTTTCCGCAGGTGGTAAGGTATAAGGACATAGTATTTAGCATAGCATAGCATAGAGGAAGGTATTTTTAAAATAAAAAATTGTATTGTGAAAATATTCCAGTCATTTTTGCCAACGATACGATTTTACATTTTTTTAAACAAACTTAGCGCTTTGTCTCTTTGCTTATGTCGCGAGGAATCTTTAAAACATACAATCAATGGAGACAAAATACACCCAGCCTTAAAAATAATATGGTTTATAATTCCACAAATAATTATTCAGTTTAGATTCGGAGCTACCACGCTCTTGGGCAGTGGCAGCGACGTAGCGTCTGCTTAATTGTTTTCAACTATAGAGTCATACGTGTTTGAACTTAGTTGTTATTGGTTAAGAGCACTAAGATCGGGTTTCTTTTATGTTATCTGAAATTATGAAAGGTTTGTCCTTTTACTGTGTAAAAAAAGATACAATGGTTACGCTTTTTATGGCCTATTACATAAAACAACTTTATGCCTATAATTGAAATGAATTATTGGGAATTGTCAAGCGAATAATTGGCTACTTTAATTACTTTATGGTCAATCCAGAATATAAAAGAGGGAGGGCTAATTAGCAAGCAAAAAGGTATTAGGCATTGCCTAGGACGGCAATTATAGGAAGCAACAAATTTGTTTCAAAAATTGCCCATAATTCCAAATAATGCAGAAAAAATGTGCCAACTGCCAACGTTGAGTTTATAGCCTCAGTCGTAATCATCCATATAAGTTAAGGTTACTTACAACGCAGGATTTAAAGATTTAACATACAGATAATAAATCGACAGTTTACAATCATGAATAGGTTTTCATAAATTATGTATAGCTAACTCAGGGAGCGATCACCCAAAGTTTTGCGAACGCATTGCGAATTTGCGCACGAATCATGGATTTACAGTTGACCTATTAGACACGCTAAAGGAATTACACCCGTCAACTAACTCACCAAGTGCGATGCGGGTTGCATTACGACATATTAAATTGAGTAGTAATTTTTTTTTTTTTATATTCAACAGTTACGCACTTGGCCACAATCTCACCTGATGGTAAGTGACGATGAGGCCGACGATGTATCGCGCTTACCCACTAGATGTCTGTTCACTCTACTCTTGAAGACTCCCAAGTTATAAGATGACGGGAAGACAGACGCCGGGAGTGAATTCCACTCCTTAGCCGTACGTATAATGAATGTGGAAGCAAATCGCTTCGTACGAATTACGGGAATATCAACCACGTAAGGGTGGAAACCCTCACGGCGTCTAGTCGTCCTCTGATGGAATGGGGACAATGGAATTATATTATGTAATTCCTGTGCACACTCTCCAAAGTGTAACCTGTAAACTTGTAAATGACCATCCCGTACATAGTACTACATTTTCCCCGAAGTCAAAGTTTTGTCATCCAAACAACATACAAAATCCAAACAACCGAAGCGGTAATTCATTATCATAATATGTTACATTTTACACTGATTTAAATTAATTCAATACTGTCTTTTGAATTTTTCAATTATGTAACAAATTGTAAATAACATTTATTTTTCACGATACTATTTTTAACACGACATTGGCATAGATTTCTAAAGAAGCTTCCATTCTCTAGTTTGAATTAAGCTATATATCACGAAGATTAATCACGGAATGTATCTTTTCAAGATCACAATGTTTTCTTTTAATTGTAAACTTATGACACATTGTAAATCTGCGTCAGTTTGTACATGTTTTAATACTGACAGGGAAATAAGTGGCATATGTCTGTTGTAATATTTGCTGTAATTATTTAAAGACATTTACGATATCTTCACAACAGCTTTATAGTTTCATGACTCATAACAATAGTTTTAGTAAACTATAGGGAAGTCTATTATGAATATTTAAATACGACCGCCAGTTTATTTCTTTAAAACATCTGCTAACTATACCGTCAAAAGTCGGATTGAAAATATACGATAACATTTTCAATTCTATGACTCTATTATAAATATTAAATGCTTATGAATGGCAATATACCTCGAACAAATGGCATTTATTATTATACTAGTTTTTGCAATAATTGTTTTTGAAAAGGAAACGCATCGCACGCCATCTATTGTACGGTGCTTGTAGTAATAAAAACATATTTACAGGGCACGCACCCTAATACAGCAAAGCTTTATCGCTATCAGATAATTAGTATAGGTACGCACTGTGGAACCTGGCAAGTATGTGAGTAGTGTTGGTGCATCGTATTTTGATAGGACCTGACATGATGAAGGAACACTTCGTGAATAACCTTGCCAATTTTCCATATCAGGATAATCTTGGCTATTCGATGTAAAATCAAAAATGTTTAAAGTGAATACAAAATGGAAGCTTTCGATGTAGCATCATAATGTTAAAAGTTATTTGATAGACATCATGTCTATATATATATTTGTCTATTATTTCTAATAATTAAATTTAGTTTGTACTATAGGGATCTATATAAATCAATAGCTGAATAGTAATAGTATGCCCATCACTTCACAACGGTCGCAGCAGTTTGGCTAATTCTGTTTTATTTCCGTTTGTCATTGTCAGTATAAGATTTGTATGAAATAAAATGTTTGAAATATCATAGGGGAAAGGATAAAATTCATAAACATAGCTCAATATAAATGAGAGAGTGAGTAAGATAGAAAACAATAGGGATATCTTCAAATACACTAAAGGAATTGACGTTGAATCGTTCTGTCGGCTTTTTTTTTCTCGAATTGACTACGCTATTGACCCTACAGGGTCTTCACAGCTTCACCGGACTACTAAGGCGAGCGCTTAAGGCACTCAGTCGATTTGGGTTTTAGGTAACATACACAAGGGCGCACGCGCACCTCGGCTTGGGCTGTTACCTGGAAAAAGTCGCGTCTGTCCTAGCTAACTATTCTAAGCTATTCATACATATATACATTTGTGAACCATACAATCGAAATTGCATGAATCACAAATGAATACGTGTATATCGGTTCTGTCGGCATTTTGTTTGATTTCATGGTCTATATCTATAAAAGATGATTTGGTTCTTTTTTTTATTAGTATAACTGTGCAAAGCCGAGGCGGACAGCTAGTTAATATGGCTAAACCAACTACCTAATTGTAAAATATATTTATAAATTTTTTTATTTTTTTTTATCTCAACTCATTGGTACCAGTCCTTGTTTTTGTCCTTCATTAAGTCTATACACGTTGAATTCAGTAGCAATTAATATTTTTTGATTAAAATATAGTAAAAGAATATCAAGTCAAATATTTATAACTTCCTTATTTACATATCTGATTATAGGTAAACATATTTCCTAATTTATTTTAATTATCCTTGCCTTGAAATTCCCTATTACTTGATTTCTATTCAAACCTTCACAATAAAAAATGTTTATTCATTAATTAAAACTAATAAAGTACACGTGTTCAATAATAAATTTAATGTCCTCCTCAACAAACCAGAGAGAGATATTTAATCTAATAACAGCCGACCGTGATTGCTTTTCTTTAGCTTTCTTTTATATTTATAATTCATATTTAATGATCAACATTAATGGCACTGCTTTGGGCTCGCTGTGTCCGTGATAGCAATTTTATTATGACCTCTTACTTCTCAACTGCTTCTTCAGCTTAAACGGTTTATGCAAGCGCCCAGGGAGCTCTTTCGTGATTGGTTTTGATACACACGTTAATTTCAGATTTAGGCGCTTTCGTGATGGTGTTACGAAACCGTCATTCTATTGTACGGTAAGTATAATAAAGTGCACCATGATTGTGTAAATGAACGCTGACTGGCGAGTTAGAACGAACTATTATAAATGTATATATTTTAGCTTCGAATAAATTACTGACCACGTAATTTCATCAAACGATAAACAATACAATTAATATGTTCTCAAGGAAATAAAAAAATAACGTTGAGTCATTCTCATAAGTGCATGGCGGTTTGTTTTTTAATCAACAACACGTTTCTAGAACGCAAAAATACAAAATATACGATCATTAACACGCCCACGCAACGTTATTATGAAGATAGAATCATGTCTTATAACCTAATTTATTCCACATAATTTTAATTCAATCCGAGAATATTCATAAACAACGTTAATTCTGTCATCGGTCACATCGGTGAAATAAAAACAGCTGTAAAAATTTTAGTTGACAGCGGAAAAATAATCCGTGTATCGCAATTAAAAACATAAAACACTCTTAAAATAAACCTGGAACGGAATATCATACAGCAGGAGAGTAATAACATTAAAACATATACAGTGGGGCAGATGCGCCAATATTCTATTATTACTGGCTTTTCAACGCGAACATCTCAAGCATTCCTTACTATTTCTATAACCCTAAGATGAATCATTAAATAATAAAATCCAAAGCATACTTAATGCCCGAGAACACATAGGAATCTATTCACGACTGTGTATTAACTAACACATGCACGTTTGCTAATCAGTTCCAGATACAGACCCTGTGTTACTTCTCAATCGGACGCATCTCACACACCACTGCACTCAACCTATACATCAATGGTCGATCTAATTGCGAATGCGTAAACACAAGCCGATGTGTTTGTAATCGTTGTAATAATGTGCGTAACTCCAGACTGCTTATTAGAAGCACTTTAAACAAAAATACAATCCAATTAGAATGGTGTTTGAATTTGAAATTGGAACGGTTACGATCTGACAGATGGCACACTATAAATAAGGGAGCTCTAGTTAGCGCGCGCATTGGCTTCCACAGTTCCGTTTTGTTACCGGCGCAGTAAAATATTTTAATGCCCAGAACTTATTAGCAGCGAATGTCACGTCGTTTGATGCATCAACTATTACTTTGTTAAAGTTGGCGGTATTCGAACGGATTATTTAGAGGCGTAAATTAGGTTCACGTGCGTTTTAATGCATCCCGCAAGTGTTAGTGTTCCAGTTCGATAATCTTCGGTAAGCGAATGGATCAGGCGTGGATGATTCATAATCTGCTCTGTTCTATTGTTGGCTTGCATATTGCAAACTGGAATTATGCAATCTTCATCGCTTTGTTATATTATTAATGTTTAAATTTTCCATTATTCGATATCATCAACGTGTCAGAGATAATAATCCTACGTAATATTATAATTGTTAATGTGATTGTGTGTATTAACTACTCGGACGATTGTCATGAACGATTTGCTTTGACATCGTGAGAAATACAGATAACGTAGGTCTTTTATACAACAAAAGAGAACTATTCTCAAGGTGAAATCTACATTAACATGAACGAAGCCGTGAGCTAAAGCTAGTTGTAAATTGAAATCATTCCTTTTGTCTTCTTTTATTCAAGTTTAATTTATTTCATAGAATTATGACGCATTCTTCTATTGGAATACTTGGAGCTATTGCTCTTGTTATCTTGCTATTGCTATTGATATTTCACTTGATAGTGTTTGTATAACCCATACAACTCAATGAAGAAATATGTTATTTCGAAAATTTGAATTATAAAGAGTTAAATCATTTTGTAACACCATGCCACGTTCCACTTAAAGATGTAATTTTAGTACAAGACATTACATTTGATCGATCAGAGCCATATTTTTCCTGTTTACCAAATATTTAAGTAACGGCCATAAGTCAGACAGTAAAATAATTCAAATGTGAAATTTCATGAACGCTTATAATGAACTTGGCAGACGACCAAATAACGTCTTATTTTCGATGTGGAATCTGGACCAATTTTTATTGCAAAGCTTTGGAAATAGTGATACAAATGACTCCCACAATGACTTATCAATATTAATAAGACAAGTGAGACGTGTCTTAGATGATTGGACAAAATAGAAATATTGCATTACAGTTTAGACGCGCGTTACAATTATATTCGGATATATACTCATACATTATGGCGATTGTAAATCAACCTCTTCATCTCGACAGTAACGCAGACCGTGTTGTTTATTTCTTCATCATTCTCAACTTTATTTATTGCGGATTCCGAAAATTTTATAGTTCAATCATAAACGGAACATTTAATCTGTCCACTTATAGAACCAGAATCACATGGCGTTTAGATAGAGATCGTTATAACGGGATTCCTCATTGACCGGCACTTTGGCACGAGTCAACAGCAACATTACAATAAACTCTGAAATATTCTCACCTATACATTCGAACACTCATAAGATTTATTTCTGTGACTTGAATCAGCTTTATTGCTTCTACGTTCATCTGCATCCATTTATAACCGACATAGATACACTTTTTACGATTCGAAGCGCTCTGTTTATTTTCGTTTTTAATTACTTCTCGCGTAGGATGTAGACAAAATGACAAAATAACACAGGGAATATAATTTTGTATGGTGGATTCTTAATGTCGAAACTACGATTGTGTGTTTATGATTTAATGTCTGCCACTGCCCACGGAAAGCTAGTAAAATTGACAAATGGCGAAGTCGCACCAATGTCGCCGGAGTAATATTACGGGTATATTTGTTTAATTTAAAAATCTATTGTATGTGATTGTTAGATCGAAGAAATATGTCTCTTATCGAGTTGATTCATTATAGTATCACTAAACAGAGTATATAACCACTCAGAATGAAAACCCTTAATAAATTCATATTTAAAAACTTACAAGCTTCTGCTCGCGGCTTCGCTTGCTTTAATGTGGATTTGACCGATGCGATGGGAAAAGTATCTGTTTCCTGGATGTAATGTATAATCCATGTCCTTTCCTTTAAGACCCTTATTAATGTGTATACAAAATTATAAAAAATAAAGTTATTGTATTATACTTTTGTTCTTTCTGCTATTGTCCTAGGTGTTAATTATTAGAAAATACTAACAAAAGAAATATTCGATTAGATTAGTAATTAAGATGCTAAGTAGTATTTTTACCTTTAGTTTAAAACTAATCGTACCTCAATTTAAATAGCCAATTCTTATTTTAGTGTTAAGATTTTTTAAGCAGTTTAACAAATAAGCTAAACATACACTTTGGCCCAATAACAATTCAAATTAAAAAAATCCGTTCAGAGCTTACGATGTTTAATACAATTTTTAATTCAATTTTCTTCTACTCTTAAAAACTATAAGAGAAAAATACTATTGTTATATCTTATTTTATAAAAAAGTAATATAATAAAAGATATAATAGAATAAACATAAAATATAATGGAAAAAGAACCTTTGTAGGTGGTAGAGTCACGTTGGGGCTATTGGTATTGCTACCACCCTCTCACAGAAACAACGATGTGAAGTAACAGTGCTTGCATTGTTGCGCTTCCTTCGGTTAGTTAGAGCGCCGGGGACCCACCGCCTCTTCCCCACTCCCCCTTCTCCCAAACACAGGTTGGCAACGTACTTGCGACTCTCCTGGTGTTGCAAGTGTCTATGGACGGTGGTAATCACTTAACATCAGGTGACCCACCTGTTCATTGCCTCATATGATATTAAAAAAAAACTTTCCTCCATTGAGCCATAGTCGCTTCATCAACACACGACACCATACTTAAATACTTTCTTAAAACAATATTTAAACGTAATCAATAAGTAAGTAAGTAGTCAGTAAATAAGTCTAAATAAGCCAAGTTCACATAAGAAAAACTAGAATGGAATTATGAAATAGTTGGCAAGTAATAGATGTCGAGACTAGATTAAAAAGCATTGGAAGTGGTCAACGACAAGGTGGGATGATAAAATGAAGTGGCCGGAAACATTTGACAGTATTCTAGGGGACTTCATAATCTATTAAAATGTTATGATATTAAAATTGTTGTAACAAATCATTTTAAACAGGAATCCTTGAAAAAGTAGCCACAAAAATCTATATATAAATAGGCTAAAATAAATGAGTTGTGTACCTTTTTATCCTGTTTTTCAATCGTTTTTCTTTAGCTAATTTTTTTGTTATTAGGTTTAAATGATTTTTAATGTTATCATTAAACATTTTAGATACAGTTATTTTTATAACTTCGACGAGTTCTTCACGTTCCTTAAGTCTACAATATTGATAAAAAAAAAAAAAAAAATTAGTGTAGAGAACAATATCGACATGTTATAACCTATAGTTATATTAAGATTAAGATGCAAAATAGCAATGGGTATATGCGGACGACTGGCTGGTAAACGCTGGGGTTTAAACCCTAGGCTGGTCATTTGGCTTTATACCGCAATAGTCAGGCCCACAATAACATACGCCTGTGTGCTCTGGAGCGGTAAAACTAGCCAGCTGACTGTTAGAACCCATTTAGCTACGGTACAAAGGACAGCGTCTATCTTAGCTATGTCGACATCCCCTGGAGCGGCTCTGGAAGCTATGTTGAATCTTTTACCCCTTCATCTACATGTAGAAAAGGTGGCCAGGTCAACAATGCACAGAATGTACGTACAGGGAAGAACGCAGTGGCTATCCTTGTCCCTGAGATCATTACGAGTGATAGAAACACCAGTTTTAGGTATGATATCAGATATAACATGACCCGAAACTAATCTCACAAAATTCTACACAGTAGACATACCCACACGGGACTCCTGGACTAACAGTGAAATAACGTGGAAATCGGGTAGCCTATTGTGGTACACTGATGGGTCCAAAATGGGACCTAACATAGGCTGTGGTATTTATGGGGAGTGACCCAAAATTAGGTATCACACTAATCTTGGTTGTTTTGCCTCCATTTTTCAAGCAAAAGTGTACGCTATATTAGAGTGTGCCCATACTAAACTGCAAAAATACTACATTAACCATACAATTTACATCCACTCGGACAGTCAAGCCGCCTTATTGGCCCTTGCTTCAGACTCAGTTGAGTCGAAACTTATGTCAAACTGTGTGGCCGTATTAAACAGTCTGGGTCAAAATAACAGACTAATTCTGCGATGGGTTCCGGGGCATGCAGGCATTCCTGGCAACGAAGCCGCCGATGAGCTTGCAAGGGCAGGTGCTATGGGAATACACATTGGTCCTGAACCATTTTGTGGAATACCCAAAAGCCTAGCTCTCTTGACCCTTAGAAACCATTACAATCAAGAAGCCAAAAGATTCTGGCATAACTTGCCAGGACAAAACCATTCCAAAGAACTTATCAGGGCATTTAATCAGCGATATGCTGGCAAGGCCCTGGCACTCGGTAGGAATCAATTACGGGTTTTAGTGAGAGCACTCACTGGACACTGCTGCCTTAAAAAGCACCTGTACAACATCGGTGTCCAGAGCACAAGAGAGTGCAGATTTTGTGATGGTGCGGATGAGACCCCCAAACACCTCTTGTGTGAATGTGATCCACTGAAGCCTACACGAAACCGGATTCTGGGAAAGCATGTATTGCTTCCGGATGAGGTACAGATGCTCTCAGCCAAAAAAGTCCTGCAGTTTTTAAATACTATAGGACTAGGCGGAGAGCTTTAGTAATATGGGGCGATCACAATAGATCAACACTGGTCGCAGTGATACAGGATTAAAGACCTGCATAGCCCCTTTTCCAGAATAAGAATAAGAATATATTAAGATGTGAACAAAAAACTTTATACCCCATATTATAGACGAATTTCGACCATTGGACATCCACCTAATATGAATCACTATATACATTTTAATTATATTTCAATGGTAAGTTAAATTTATTATTATAATTTTTGTTTTACTAATTTTTATAGTATCCAGAGAGTCAGATTACAAATTTATATTCAGGTGGTATAATTAATCACTGTTTTTTGCATTAAGTTCCACGCGGACGAAGTGGCGGGCACAGTTAGTTGAAGAATAAAACTATTCTCTAAAATAATAAAAAAAATCATGCAATTATTATTATCATATAATAACCTCTTTTTTATTAAAGCAAAACAAAGTGACAGTACTGTGCCTTATTCTAAACACGATGTGATTCTAATACAGCGGTCATCATTGAGAAATGTACAATGCATTAGCAGTTAACGCTATCATGTCACCCTAGAAGCCTCAGCTGTGCTATATACGCTGGCTGGTCCCGAAACATATAGATCGAAAATAATATATTAGGTATATATACCTATGAAATTGCCGTTTTGTATGAAAAAAATTAAACGAATTTTTTTCATATATTTTTTACTTGTATTAATCGAAGTAATCACCCATGCAATCAATGCATCTTTGCCAACGCAGTGGCAGTTTATTGATACCCTTCTTAAAGAAATCAGCTGGACGGGAGGCAACAAATTCTTCAAAGGCATTTTGTACTGACTCTCGGGTAGATATTGAATTTTTTTCCCGCCAAGGAGTTATCCAAATTCTGGAAAAAGTAGTTGTATTGAAAATGTAACACTAATCAATAAACAAAATACTACTTATGGAAACATAATTCCATGTTTTTAAAATAAAATTAATTTGAAATTAGAATTCTTAGCCAAACAAAAATTATTTTGATTTGAAATGGCCAGTACTGCAGAACGGCAATTTCCATAGGTAAATACCTATTATAAGAGTATAAGATAAAATAATATAACTATGAATAAATTTGATTAGACAGTAGTCTAGACAAAAAGTAAAAATTTTATCGCTAGCTGAGCACTAACCCGCGCCTTTGTCTGCCTTGTTTATTGTCTTAACTAATTAATTTCATGTACAGAGAGAAAACATAAACATCTTTTCACCCCACTTCTACACGGCAAGAATATACAGATCGCTGAAGGCGTAGTTCTTATAAAAAATAATAGTTTCTTAATATATTCAATGAATATATCATGATAAATCTTCTACTATAAGACTACTTAGACGCGTGTCTAAGAAGTAAAACTGTAAAAGTTTGATCGAAATCAATTCAGTAGTTTGATAGAGTTATATGATTTTAATAAGACAAACATTTAATGTTACTCGAGGATATACTTTATGACTTATTTGGTGGTGTTTTGTCATAAACGTTGTATTTTAGCAATGATGCATGCACAAACAAACAGGCAAACTGACAGGTCAGACATTTCTACAAATTATTTCAATATATTTAATTACTCATTCTTAGTCATTTGAAATTTTCCTTTACCTTAAACTATGGCAACTACGTAACTGATAAATCGATTTTCTAATAAATTTCAACGCTATTTGTTATTGTTATTTGTTGTATATATAAAGTATGCTATTTGAGTTTTCACACAAAAATATTGTGTAATATTGCTATAGTCTTATTTAATGAATATTTTGTTTGAATGCATTTTATAAGTTATTATTACGTTCGTCCAAATTAGTTAAAACAGTTCATAGATATCTCATAACATTGAAGACATGTATAAAGTTTGAAAATACATATAGTTTTATGAATAATGCAAGCAAATCCATAACATTTTTTTTTTTTTATGTCATAGGTGGCAAACGAAAAGGTGGGGCACCTGCTGTTAAGTGGTCACCACCATCGATAATTCGATTTTCTAATAAATTTCAACGATATTTGTTGTATATATCAAGTACGCTATTTGAGTTTTCACACAAAAATATTGTGTAATATTGCTATTGTCTTATTTAATGAATATTTTGTTTGAATGCATTTTATAAGTTATTATTACGTTCGTCCAAATTAGTTAAAACAGTTCATAGATATCTCATAACATGTATAAAGTTTGAAAATACATATAGCTTTATGAATAATGCAAGCAAATTCATAACATTAATGAGCCATTTCCATTATGAACCCCGAGTCAATCAAGCCCACCACTGAAGTAGTCCGGTGAAGTTGTTAAGACCTTGCATGGTCAATAGCGTAGTCAGTTCGAAAAAAAGAAAAAAAACCCACCACTGAGTCAGTATCGATGCGTTCGCGCATAACGACCGTCGGATGCGCCGAAGTGTTTCAGAGAGATTGTAAATATTTCTCTGTTTCAGAACACGACTAAAATAGATTAGGACGCGTGTTTCTAAATCCCCTTTGAAGATTACACATGCTGGCATTAGCTCTGGCGAATTACCGTCTAACAAAGATAGTATTAATTACCTGCTCCCGATAGTCTAATATAAATACTTTATATTTAGATTTCGGCGAGTGTATGCTCGCCTTTCGAACGCTTTATACCTGTCATTTTCGTTTGGATATTCACAGGAACGTTTAGAATTCTTTCAAATATCATAATTCGTTCTTGAAATTTATGAAAAAAATTAATGACGTTAGAGATATTTGAAATGGATATATCGTTGGATATTTTCACATATTTAAGTTTACTAAATTACGGCTACATATATACGAGTATACATATCCATAGACATTAACAACACCAGGGGAGTCGAAACTGCTTTGCCAGCCTGTGTTTGGGCGAAGGGGAGAGGATATGAGCCAAAGGGTGGCAACGCACTTCCGACTCCTCTGGTGTTGTTAGTGTCCATGGACGGTGGTGATCACTTAATATCAGGTGACCCACCTGTTCGTTTGCCAACTATGACATAAAAAAAAGTGTATTATACGCAATCCTAAACTTACGGCTACCTTCATAGCGGTTGACGGGATTGAGGTGCCTACATTTTATTTTCAGGTATAAGAAAATAACTCGCTGTATTGTTTCCTCACTAACCATAAAGCAAACGCCTAATCATGTTCCGAATTTCAGAAGTAGCTGTTCAACTAATCACATATATTTCAAATACTAAAAAGTAGTCGATACTACCGATTGTTTAGATTAATAAATGGTGTAGGTACCTTACATGTCAGCGAGGTATTTAGCTCGCTGAAAGCAATCAGCGATCAACATAGAGATGTCAAACTGTACGCAATCCAGCAGTGAATAGTTTTGGTGTATCCAAACAGCGGTTAGTGTTTGTCTGTTATTTGTTTTATTAATCGTAACAGACATCGAACAAATGTTTTCACGCGTAACAGATACAAATGGGCGCGAGGGCTAATTATGTAACGTTGATCCACTTTCAAACGAATACCAGTAATCGATAGTTGATTTTTGTTTACGTTAGTGATTGAATTAACATTATTCGAATTATTATACTATGCCGATTTTAAACAACTCATCGTCATGCGTAAACTGTTCATTTACAAGGATTTTAGCAAATATTTAAATATAAACTTTTTCTGTTTTTTTTTTTTTTTTTTTCGTAGCACGGCAAAGTGACTTTACTGTGCCTGATGGTGAGCACAGTATAATCTAAAAACAATGGTGACCACCGAGAGACACACTATCCCTCACCGGTCGCCGCTGTCATGCCGGCTTGCATAAATGTCTCTTCACGTTACGCTTGAAGGACCCCATACTATAGGAAGGAGGGAACACACTGGCCGGGAGATTGTTCCACAGCTTCACGGTACGGCAGAGATAAGAAGTTGCGAACTTTTTAGTTCGTGCCCAGATAGGATTTACCGTAAAACTATGGCTCCGGAGCCCAGCACGCGTGGTTCGGGTATGAAAAGGAGAGGAAGGTATTAAATTGAATAGCTCTTCAAAGTTCTTCAAAGTCTGTTAAAAGTTAACAGTAAAAAGTTAAAACTGTTTAAAGTTAATATTAGTTTTGAAAACATTGAGCAGAAAAACAAGCTTATAATTCTTTTTTTTATATCATAGGAGGCTAACGAACAGGCGGGTGGGTCACCTAATGTTAAGTAATCACCGCCGTCCATAGACACTACCAACACCAAGGGAGTCGCAAGTGCGTTGGCAGCCTGTGTTTGGGGGAAGGGGTATGGAGGGGTGAGGAAGGGGAGGAGAGGCGGGCCTCCGGCGCTCTCACTTACCGAGCGAATATATATATACTTTGTTATAACAGAAGTACTTCAGTGATCACAAATTTAACATATTATATACAAAACAAAAAATATAAATATAGGGTCTGATGAAAAATAAAAACTATATAACAAAGGAATTGCGATTCACGAAACCAGAAAATTTCCTAAATTTTAGACAACGTCGAACGTGTTTCGGAAATCGGTAAAGTTAAATTATATATCATTAAGGAGCATCAACACTCGACGGTGGTTATCAAAGATAAACAACCCAAATTAAAGAGTTCTTCATTACGTGTACATTTCGCTTAATACATGCGTTATTTGGGCCGTAGTAGGGTTATCTTCTTCAAGGATCAATTGATCGTTAACACTGATTATTCAGTTTCGTTGGTTAAAGACCCCTATATAATAACTGTGTTGGTGTTATTTCATAACACTATAATTTTTTTATATCAATTTTGTTTTTTTTTTTATTCAAGAGCATAGTTTAAATATGAATATGTTGGAAATCTAAGAAATGACTAAGGTTAATTGAAATAAGTCGATTTCACACAGTTGATTTGTAAACCTCCATATGTTTATACCATTTGCTAGTCAGACCAATAGCGTTCTAGGCTATATAACTTGTAGTATATAAGCGAAAGATATTTTATTATATATATTAATACGTGAAGCCCAAACTTTGTATCCCTTTTTGAGAGAAATGCGCGAACAGATGGACGTGAAACTTAGCATAGTTAAAGTTTATATGGAGGAGAAGTCCAGAAAGCTATTTATTTTATATAAAATGCATTAGAAGTACATTAAATTAATTAAAATATGCATTACTCACACTACTGCTTCAATTTTACACAACATATACACACATGTAAATAAAAAAGACATTTTGACATCTGTCAATAAAGGACTTCAAAAAAGGTTGTGAAGGAGGTTGCTATGCTCGACTGTATGTATTATTTTACTCTTACGTTCCAATTACCCTTTTTCATTCTACATTCAACTTTACAAAATCAATGAACTATGGTCGAATGTTGACCACTGGGCGCCCACTAGTAAAAGTAAATTTGTTATAAAGGTAACCTTAGTATATAAGCGAAAGGTAACCTTTATAACAGATTTATTTTTATAAAATATCTTTCGCTTATATACTACAAGTTATATAGCCTAGAACATTCCGTAATAGAGGAAATCATTGAACACAAACAATTTTTCAAATCAAAGGGGTAGTTCCTGATATTAGCTCGTTATAACGTGCAACATCTTCATCTTTATAATATTGCCATCCATCTTTACATATTTAAAACACAACGTTTATCTGCCTGTTTGTTGGATTGCCCCGTTGTCGCGTGCACGAGGACGTTGCTACTCGAGTTCCGCGACTTTACGCTAGTCCTGCACGACAGTGCGCCGCAGTAGTGCTTTCCCTTCCCAGCCGGCGACGGTTTCGGGGAATAAGAAAAAGGGCCAACCAGGTGCCTCGTCTTTAAGACGATCGACCACCAGCTCGCCTACTAACTCCGATATTCCGCATACACCGACAACCTCCGCTACACACACGAAATCTGGCTCACAGACGCCTATACCCCGCTTTACGCCTAAGGAGGAGCTATTGCCGCCTTCTATCGCTGCGTCAAGGCGCGAGATCCAATACGAAAATGACTTCGAAGCCTTCGCCCAGTTGCTCGCAACTGGAGACCCATCCGATACCCTAGAAACGATACCCTGAAGTTCAAGCTATACCCGTCGAAAGCCGCTGGGCGCTCCAAGCGCCTGCAGTTATGCCTCCGTCGGGAAAACATACTGAACCTCGAGTACAACCATCACCAGAGGGAAGCGCCGATGAATACTATTACATACCAAAACAATAATTTTAATGGCTACTCTTACAGGTGCAATTAAAACAAATCCCATTTTCTTTCTTAATTAAAATTTGTATGGTATCTTTAAATATGACTTTCAGCTGATGACATAATATATTTCTCGTTGCGACGAATCGGCAATCAAAGTCTTACTTCTAGCATTTGAGGTGGAACAAATTTCAAAGTGTCTATTGGTAAAATAAAAAAAAATAGCTTTTTACTAAATACATACACGGTTTTTATAAAAATATAAAGTTAATTATAATTTTTTTTTCCTCGAAATGACTACGCTATTGACCTAGCAAGGTCTTAACAGCTTCACCGGACTACAAATTATTTATTAAAATTGTTGTCTGTTTGTTCTGGATAACCTCCGCAACGGTTTGATCAATTTTGATGGGACTTTCACTAATTTGAGCTACTTTTATTTTAAAATGAGTAGCAAATATATCAAGTGAACAATCAAGTGCCCCACGCGACCATTTAATCTGACCGCTTTTTTGTGTTAAATTTCACACCGACAAATTCTCCCGTAACTGCTAGTTCATAATACATGAATAAAGTGTAAAAATAGCACTTAAGAATGCTAAAACTGTATCATTTTCTTACGATTTTAATTTTAACAGCGCCGTGTTGTAAAATTTCAGATAAATTGAATTGAAAAAGGAACAGATAACCCAAAATTACGAGTCGACAACCCCAGAATTAACAACACAAAAAGCAATAAACCAGCGTGAAATGGTATGAGAGCATTAATTCGATTATCAAGATCGAAGTGTGAAGCGAGTTTTGATGTTTATCTAGGTATAAAGAGGCGCCGTATAAGAAATTATTTTACAGAGCAGTGAAATAATAAAAACACTCATTAGCAGTCATTAAGGTGCCGCCTCCGCGATTTAGGGATAGATATGAGTGGGTGAAAAGTTTATTTTGTCTAATAATGGAGTTGTTGTCTAGGTGCTATGTAAAGCGCTACCCTCCCTTCGATATAGAATGTTTGTATTTAACGCTGACGTAATAACGCGGTGGCTGAACATAAACCAAACATAGGGTTTTTTTCTTAATGTTGAATTAATTATTCAGATTTGAAGTTGTTGTCTAGGTGCTATGTAAAGCGCTACCCTCCCTTCGATATAGAATGTTTGTATTTAACGCTGACGTAATAACGCGGTGGCTGAACATAAACCATACATAGGGTTTTTTTCTTAATGTTGAATTAATTATTCAGATTAGAATTATTTTATTATAAAATAATTAATGCTTACAACTTCTTTTACGTTATACCGGTTTTATTGTTTCATGGTTATATGTTTGGTCTTTAATTAATTGCAGGGCTGTCTTTTATTTCTTTAACTGGAATTCTGTCATTGCTAATTAAGCTCTGTGACCTTTTTAACAATTTTAATTATTTATTTTTTTAGTAGTAGCACGGCAAATTGACTGCACTATGCCTGATGGTAAGCACAGTACAATCCAGAAACAATGGCGACTACCGAGTGACACACTATCTATCGCGGGTCACCACTGTCATGCCGGTCTGCGAATAGCTGGATATGCACAGGCCGATCCCGAAACGCGACCCGTAGAAGCGAATCACTATAACGGACTTTTTCGCCATATACATGGTGGTTACCATTGCCTAGTTCGTTATTCAGCAGGGTGCATCACGTGCAGGTGAGGTTGGCTTGGGTGTCTCAAATCCTATGATGTTATTCAACACCCCTATACCCCAATATAAATATACATATCAGTGTTGGGCTACGAAAGAGACGGATGAGAGAAAACTACATGTGGCAAAGATGCGAATGTTAAGGTGGATGTGTGGTGTAACTAGAATGGATAAGATTAAGAATGAGTATATCAGAGGAAGTTTGAAAATAGCTCCAGTAACAGAGAAGATGAGGAGTAATAGGTTAGCATGCTATGGGCATGTTATGAGGAGTGATGAAAACTATACGACTAGAAAAGTTTTGAATATGATGGTGGATGGATATAAGAGTAGAGGAAGACCGAAAAAGGTATGGATGGATTGTGTGAAAAATGATATGTGTGTAAAAGGTGTGAATACTGAGATAACATCTGATAGACAAGAATGGAAAAGGAAAATATGTTGTGCTGAACCTACTTAAGTGGGACAATGGTGAGAAGACATATACATATCAATGTTATTTATATGTACTTATAGATTACAATCAATTCATTGATTACTAGTTGATACCCTTAACTTCGTCTGCGTTGTTTATTAACTTAACAATATACTTTATATAAAAAAAAATTAAAGCAATAAAGATCCTTTCAAAATTAGTTTCCAAACAATGTCATCCATTTACTTCCCCTTTTGTGCGTGTGGCGCACCTTACCGCTTGCCACTTCATACATCGTTGGAAGCGTAGTGCTAATAAAAGCCGCAGTTTCCAAAATCACTAATAGCTTTATATTAAATCAAGCCATCATAATATTTGTTTAGATAAAGACCAAGCAACTGAAAAGTAAACCAACTAAAGACCAAGCATCTGAAAAGCAAGCCAAGAAAAATTATCAAAATTTATTTTTGACTGATGCGTGCACAAAAGCAGACCTATATCATTTTGTTTATGTACATAACTATTCAAATAATAAGTATAATGTATATACATATATACATTGAAGTAAAAAATGTAATATAACTAATTAGATAGTTGCGTACTTCTCGTAGCTGCCAAATGGTTGGAAGCAGAAAAAAAAATCCTATAATCATCACACAGACAATGGAACATCGGAGCTTGCGTTGCTCCTTGCAACCGCACTCAGAAATAACACTAATTATACAAAATAAAATACAATTAAAACCGCAGACCGACGAATATACTTTTTTAACAATGTAAGGGTTAATTTGACAGTCATTATCAAAATTCAACTTCGTTCTTTGAAGGCATCCTTTATGGCTCCTTAATAAGAAAATTGTAAAAAATTAAGTATGTTTTTTCATCCCCATTTGTTCTTGTTTTTTTAAATACTTTTATAGGTTTATAACCTTTGAACACAATCACCTGATGTTAGAAGACAACATAATCTAAGGTAAACATGATAGATATCTAGAGTTGCTTGGCGATAGATTTTCGACTCGAGGGTGGTAGTAAACAAGGCGGGCTTAGAGAAAACCCCACTACTATGCTAGATTTCTTCACGATGCTCTCCTTTATTGTGAATCGACGCAGTTTCCAAACATGATAATCACCGATCACTGCTTGAATCCTCTCCCAAAATTGTGATTATGAAACCTTTTTTTTTAGAGCGAGTATCCTCTTTGGACCTAGCCGGGGAGCACTGGTGAGAATGTCAGATTTCTACTGACTAAACCCCTTCGGTGTACTTCTTGCACCATTTAGCCGGGTAGGCAGGAACGGCCTTTGCAATGCTTCTACCCGACACGGCAGGTGTTGACTCCTTATCAGGGCCCCAACTCGTAGTTTGACCAATGATTTCATGAAACATCATGCAACTCGCTATGCAATTTAAGTTGTCATTACTCTAATATTCCTAGTAAATAAAGTAGAGACATCTGGGTACACCGATTTAATTAGTTAATCTATGGATATCGATAGAATTGGTGTATCACTTGTTTATTCGAACAAATGTCCTAATCGCCTGAATTGTAATCATCACAAGGCTTTCACTCTTAGACATATCACTGTACTATATGAGGTACCTATGATTACACTAATCTATAGGTATCTAAATAGCAATGATAAAAATTAGCAAAGATAACTTAAACTCCGTTAAAGAGTTCCAGGAGTTAAGTTGTAAAAATAATAAGTTGTAATGACCTAATTGTTCAAAAATTATACGCAATCCTCTACGCGTCTATGTTAAAGCATAGTGTCAATGACCACTGGGTGACTTCACTTTCACTTGACAGTGAATGTGGGAACGGCATGAACAAAACAAAAAAGTTTATTGTCCGTATTATTATCGAAGGTTATTAATTCCGAGTCGGTCCTTGTAGCTTTCAGCACCGGTCATTGCACCTAGGCTTATTACGTTTGTGTTTATACTTTTAAAAGTCCTAAAACAAACTTTAACTTAGGTTCTCTTTGTTGTATATTAGTATTTGTTTTAATATTATATTTCATTACTCACGAAGTAGTACATAGGAGTTATTAATTAAATATCAAAGTTACAAAACTCTATATTAACAAAAGTATATTTAAATATACTACTTTCCTGGTGTATTGATTTTTTTTACCAAAATAGTATTTAGCATCTTCTCAATTCCAAACTGACTTCATTTAAAACCAAAAACGATGTATAAAGAGTTTGTAAGATAAAATTAAACATGTTTAAATATTAGCGTCACAGAGCACACGAGAACTTACGAATTCAACTGGATACGTAAATCGGAATAAGATTTATAGTTGAATTTTCTTAGTTCTTCTAAGAAACGTTCGTGAAGTCATCAATTTGACGTGTGAAAAAGCCGACTGGGAATTGTTTACTGAAATAGTTTAATTCGTACGTAATTTATTTTATCATTCGGCTAATTTTATTTAAGATCTCGATATAATGTATACATGATTTGGCGTTTTATTCGTATTGTGACCTTTAAGTTAGAAATATAGTGGACATTTTATATTCGAATAAAATCGATTATAATTTTGTATGAATACGTTATGAGTTTATTAAGTATCTCAAGAGTGTAACAGTATTTTTATTTTACATCGTACTGATACGAAACTACCTTTGTTAAACTTAAGCCGTGTTATTACAAAAAAACGTTAAATACGTATTAAATACTTGGTTTAAAAAGGTTTCGTAATAAATGCACGGCGCTCGCCCGAGGCAAGTTCGCGTTATCCTTTTTCACAAGTTTAACGTAAGGTAACCAAAGCGAGACAAAAGAGCATGTTGGCGAACATTCAGCGAGCGCAATGCATTTAATACGAGACCTTTTTAAAATCATGGTTTAATACGTATTTAAGTTTTTTGTAATAACACCGAAGCGGTCATATTACAAAAAGAAAACTGTACGCGGGTTCAACATGAATTTTACAAAGCAGTGCCTAAAATTTTAAACCTAGTTGAACACTTAGGTATAATTTAATGACAATACTTTATTACAAAAGCATGCCTAAATGGTATCTAGCTAAATATCTGGTTTATGTTTTTTATGCAAGCAACTCTGAATAACATTCGTTAAATTCAATCTCATCATTCAAAGACGTTCCATTACATACAGATAGATATTTGGGAACAATTTCAATTCATGAATAATATTTTTCTTCAGCTCTTCATAAAGATAATTTATTTGTTTTAAGTTAAATCGGTTATCATATTGTGACATCTTAATTATTAGAAAATTATGTATTTGTTAGAATACGCAAGATTAATATCATATATATTAATACGTGAAGCCTAAACTTTGTATAACTTTTTAACGGAATTGGGCGAACGGAAGAACGTGAAATTTTGCATAGTTAAAGTTTAGGAGAATTGCAGAAAGCTATTAATTTTATATAAAATGCATTAGAAGTACATTAAATTAATTAAAATATGCATTACTCACACTACTGCTTCAATTTTACACAACATATACACACATGTAAATAAAAAAGACATTTTGACACCTGTCAATAAAGGACTTCAAAAAAGGTTGGGAAGGAGGTTGCTATGCTCGACTGTATGTATTATTTTACTCTTACGTTCCAATTACCCTTTTTCATTCTACATTCAACAATGATATTAACCCTAATAACATAGAAACTTTACAAAATCAATGAACTATAGTCGAATGTCGACCACTGGGCGCCCACTAGTATAACTTAAAAGTGTGTGAGGTGAAATAACGGTATAATGTCAGATGAATAAATTGTCAAATGTCAATAGTGTAATATAGTTCTTGATTTACTTGTAAATCTCTAAAATGGTGTAATTTGTTTATTACTTCCAAATTAATTATACCCAGGAGATACATAATATATTAGGAAACGTATTTCGCCGGCAAATAGAAATACAATAAATCACAACAATAAGAACGGTCAACTTAAACAAGTGTTAGAGAGTATTTAAATTTGAATAATGTCCATCTGTAAACAAGGGTAAGATACTCTTTTGTAATCAAACTTTTTAAAAACAAGTATTCAACACGTATTTAACTTTTTTGTAATAATACAGAAGGTGTACAAGAAATAATAGATATCATTGAATAGTTTAAAAGCACTGTATCAAATATAAAAATACAAAATACTAACGTATGATGTTATTAAATAAATATTAACAGGATGGCAAAATAGTCACTAGATTATGGAAATAGAAAATGGACCAGATTTTCTCTGGTTTATTAGTTCGCTTATAATTGAAATAAAGCGGTATTTATTAAATTTGCTAAGTTCCAAGAGGCTTAAAAGAATAAATTTAGACCTTCTGCCGTTAGAAGATTCTGATATTAGGTACATATAATGAGGCAGTACTCTTGATAAGGCTTTATTATGACTGGGAGATAATCTAAATTTATCACTATGAATACATTCGCTTTTACTTTGTTCTTGCGAAATAAATTAAGAGGTTGGAAACACGATGAATAATTCCTTAGTAGTGCCATCTAGTGAAAAATATAGTCATATTATTTTTTGTCCGAATCTATCAATTGCAGGTAAGACGGTGTGGACAAACCAGTTCACTCAGTAGTGTTATTTACGGGCAATATTTTATAATAATCCGGTGCTCCCTAATTTAGTCCCTGCATACTGTGGTAATAAATACGCTTTAAAATATTTCCAAAGTACAAGACAGGTTGCCATTATCAACAATTATTTATGCTATTAATATGTGTATATTTGTTAATACAGTATAAACATTTATTAAATAATTAATGGTAATATAAATTGGCTATTTTCAATACAATAATACCTCGTTGTGGTCTCACGCACAATTCACCTGAGGGCACAAAACTCGCCGGAATTAAGTACCTCGATATATGTAAAATGATTATAATTTGACTGGATACGACAAAAGTAATTTCACGAAAATCAACGTAATAAACTTGATTATATTCTACTACTCAAGATCAAAGTATACCGGATATTCTTATTTCAGGTTTTAGGTAATGGCTATTTTCTATGCACTTAGAAATCCTTAGTTAATTTTGAAATTAGCAATGAGGAAAATATTTCAGTGTATTTACTGAATATAGATTTTGTTGCTTTTCGACTTAGATAGTTCAGTCAGAAAATGATATCAGCTCCCATTGTCTGTAACAGAATGCATAGTATTTGACAGTAAACGATGTTTTTTTGAAGCGATCAACACGAAGTAGTTACCGTGTTAGATAACCGCGTTGATGGACGTAAGTTCGAATCCTTGCAAATGAATCGGAGCTTTTGGTGAATTTGGTTAATGGTGGTAGAGTCACGCTGAAACTATTACTGGTTTCAGCATGAATGGGTCGGCTCGCCTCGGGGTAGTACCACCCTCTCACAGAAAACCGACGTGAAGTTACAGTGCTCGCATTGTTGCGTTTCGTTCGGGCAGTGAGAGCGCTGGAGGCCCACCTCCCCTTTCCTTTCAGCTCTCCCTTTCCCTCCCCTAACTCTTCCACCCCAAATAGTGGCAACACACTTGTGACTCCTCTGGTGTTGTTAGTGTCCATGGACGGTGGTGATCACTTAACAACAGGTGACCTATCGGTTCGTTTGCCATCTATGACATAAAAAATATATATATATATATATAATATATCGTGAAAATAATGATGCATGGCCATAGGGCATTTTCTAAATCTGCCTGGCTAGTTACCTACTTCGAGTTCAAAATTTGCCTCAAATCAGGTGCTTGTGTGTACAGATTGCAGAATGATATAAGATAGTAAGCACGCTAAATCTAGAGGGTGACTGGCTCTCCAGTAATGCCGGCATGTGTTCCATAGTCTATCGTCGTTTAACATCAAGTGATATTCTAGTCAAACGCTAAAATCTATAAAGTGTATAAAGATATTCGAATATTTTAAGAATTACTGAGACAAGAAGGAGGAACGCGAAATTTTTTTTTCCTACTGACTATGCTATTAACCTAGCAAGGTCTTAACAGCTTCACCGGACTACATAGGAACGCGAAATTGTTTAGTTAAACTATATTATATTAACATTGTTATTTTATCAATATATGTAAGCCTAGGATAAGTTGTTTGGCAATAAAATATTTTATTATTTTTTTTATATGATAATATTATTTGAACTAGCTTCTGCCCGCGACTTCGTCCACTTGGAATAGTTACTGTGGGTTAAATAACACGCAACGGAAGCGCTCAGAAGGAAATAAAACCCGATTTAGAAACACTCTTCATTAGTGTAATTAGTTAAATGGATTTGGTGAAATGTATTTTATTACTTATTCCTAGGTATCTACCTGCATTTTTTTTTATCGTAAAAGTACAGCCACATTAGTTTTACATTATTATTATTTGTATAGATAACAATAAGGGCAAAAGTATAATGTTATGATTGTTTAATGTATCGTCTATTTCAATCAAATAATTTATGTTTTTATGACGGACCACTGATAAGTGTTTCTTGAAGTTGTTCCATACTAAATATGTTAAAAATATCAATAACTACATGATATTCCAAAGGATTTATTTACTCATTTATATGTCACATGGAACCCTAACTAATAGTATAAATGCGAAATTGAGTTAGTATGTTTGTTTGTTACGCTCTCACGCCTTAACTACTGAACCAATCATCATATATTTTTTATACATGTTATCATAACTACAGAAGAAGTCATTACGTATTAATCATCCAGAAAAAATGTAGTATCCCCGAAGGATGTATTGGATCTTCATTAATGCGAGCGAAGCCGCGAACAAAAGCTAGTATTATATACGTATATACTTTTTTTTATATTGAACGCAATATATATCTACTTTATAAATAACAGTCCCAGCCAGACTTTTGACCTGCCTAAATATAGTAACGCAGAACACAAAATTATGTATAAATACATGTTATATTATATTTATAACATCGAGACAACTTACCAACAAACATACCTAGCAATTAAAGTCCCCCTCTCACAAGGACATAACAATAAAGCAGATTCAACTAACCAACGAAACGTATCTTCCAAGCCGGCTGGTCACCGTGGAAGATCATGACCAAAACCCTCCAAAGAATAAAAAAACAAAGCTGTATATAATCACATATAATGTGAAAACTTTGTCATCGTATGAACGTCTACTCGAACTAAGTGAAGTACTAAATAAAATCAAATATGATATAATAGGGCTCGCCGAAATAAGACGTTCTGGGGACAAGATTGAAGAACATGAAAACTTCATATTTTGTCATACAGGACACACACCAGGAATGTACGGAATAGGCTTCATTATTAACAAAAGGCACAAAGAGAACATAGAAAGTTATATTGGTCTTACAGAAAGGGTAGGAATTCTAAACATGACATTTGATGGAATACCTTTATCAGTCATACAAGTGTATGCGCCTACAGAAAAGGCCAACGAGATGGATATAGATGCTTTTTATCAAACAATCAACATGGCAATAGAAAAAGGACACAAAAACTACATATTGATGGGAGACCTAAATGCCAAAATAGGAAAACCCAAAAAAGAAGAATACATAGTTATGAAGGCAAATGGCTATGGCACTGGAAACGAAACAGGACAAAGACTAATAGACTTTGCTATAGAAAATAAATTATCAATAATAAATACTTCTTACAATAAAAAACAAAAAAAACAAATGACAATGGACTTGGCATTCTCCAGACTGGAAGTACAAAAACGAAATTGACTATATTCTTACCAATCGACCAACAATATTTTGTAACATCGAGGTACTGAACGTTGACTACCCGTCAGACCACAGGCCAGTTAGAGCAACTATAACTCTTGCAAAAACAAAGAAGAGCAGAAACCAGTATAATAAATACCAAATCTCTATTTTGAAAAATGAAGAAGAGCTCTCTAGGTTCAAAGAATGTATAATTACCTACACAAGGAACGAACGACGAGAGGAAAAGAAAGATATTTCAGTTCAGAAAGAATATGATAACGTAATAAAACTTATTACAAGAAGCATACAGACCGCTAAACATACAACACAAACACAAACTTTGAATAAAAGTCACACAATACTGTCAGCACAAACACTTAGTCTTTTAAAAAGAAGACAAGAGTTACACAAATTAAAAAATAAAACCAGAGCAACGAAAAACGAAATCTCTGCACTCTACAAGCTAGCCAGTAAATGTATAAAAAAGGACTATGCTAACCACAGACACAACATCATAGAAAAACATTTAAACCAATCGGCAAGCATTAAAAAAACTCAAAAAGAGTTAAGAATGAATAAAACCTGGATTAACGAGCTGAAAAAAGGAGCAAACATAGTATACAACCGCAAAGAGATTATCAGCGTAGCAACTGAGTTCTACAAAAATCTATACTCAAGAAGCGAAAGAGAGTCCAAAAATACCTGGAATGCAACTCGAAGCATCACCGATGACAGCAGTGAATCCGAGATACCCAGCATAGAAGTAGACGAAGT
>MU161041.1:0-13337 GCA_015888305.1 Antheraea pernyi
CGAACCAGAAGTTTATAGCTAACTACAGACAATATTACAAGGCAGATACAAGTATTTTTAATTTAAATATAGTAATATTCATATAATAGCTGTGTCCGCGACTTCGTCCGTGTGAAACCGTATGTATGTAAGAAAACAGTGATTAAACACATACTTCATACACTCATCTACTTTTCTCTCGTGCTTAAGTCGCGTTGTTATTGATGGTACAATAACTGTTGATAGACCGAACCGATTTTAATGAAACAAAAATTAAATGTTACTGGAAGATATGCTTTATAATTTTCTGTGCTATTTGTCATGAACGCAGATGTTCACACAAACAAACATTTCTAAAATTGATTGAAATGTATTTTATTACACCTGCAAAATTTTTTTTATCACGCTTTTATTAGCTTCACCTGTATGTATGTACGTAACCGACCCCTTTGATCTCGATTTTGTCCTACTTTGAACGAACAGATTTAATTCAAACTTTGCACACCTGTCAAAGGTCGATGACAATGCAATAATCCGAAACAAAAAATTAACTAAAAAATGAAAAATAAGTAATAGTTTAAACCAACTAAAAAATACACGCTTTCATAATAAATCCATCTAAAAAACAGAATATAAAATTTAATAAATTTGGTATTAAGAATAGTGTAAATTAGAAATAAATGTATATTTTTGTAAAAAGTGACAAAAAAATGATAAAAATACTGACATCTGGAGGTCATTATCATTTTTTGTCACTTTTTACAAAAATATAATTTTTTTTTCTAATTTACACTATTCTTAATCCAAATTTATTAAATTTCATTTTCTGTTTTTTAGATGGATTTTTTTATGAAAGCGTGTTTTTTTACTTTTTAAACTATTACTTATTTTTACAAAAATGTTAAAGTACAGACACGTTAGATCTACATTCTGATTATGCATATAGAAGATTCTATGTATCGATAAACTTATTTTTATTTATGTCTAAATCAAATGTTATATTTAATGTTTCATTACTCGAAATAATTTCTTCAATACTATGTTTTGAATTTATTTTAATAATATAACGCTTATGTTGCACTAATTTACACGATTATTTTAATATATTTCTCAGAGACTCTATAGTTCACTTTAAGGCTAATTTATTATCTTTGTAACTTATTTTATATTTAGTGCCATCACAATTGTCGAAATATATATATCAATATTTTCCAGATTTTTTTTTACTTGTAACTAGTTTTACAATATTTTAATTATAAAACTAATAAAAATGTGACATATTATAAACAGTTATGTTTATTTTATTATGTTTAATTGAACATTTGAATTAAGAACACGAGTTGAAACGAAGTTCGAAATTTATAAGCAAATGTGCAAAATATGAATATTTCAAGTAACATAAATACAAAATATTTTTAAAGTGTATAGAACCTTTTTTATGAAATGTAATTTGATATATATAATTAAAATAGTTTTTTCAACCAATCTCTTTAGATATCTTTTATAACGTTATTTATGGTTTTCTACAACGACCAAATTACTGTCATTTCACCCTGACAGTTATTTTTGACGGGAGGAAAATATTGCGATTGAATTAACATTGCTTGAGCTTGTTTTTTATGTACAGCTGCATCTCATTTAGAATGTTGTAATAGCTTCACTCCGAAACATATACTTATATATTTTACATATTCTGGACCTTTTTGCGTGAAGTCGTGGTTTCTTATTTAATGTCACTCTCGGTTTGACTTCTAAAGCAAAAAAATAGTCAGTTTTATTCCATAAGCACAATTTAACAGTGTGATGAAAACGTAGCTTTATCCTTTATAGTTGTACATATTATTCGACGTCCTGGTTACAACGATGTACAGTTACATACTTATATTTAATAATTTTGGATAGAATGCCAAAACAAGAAGTTGTTGTTACTTTTTAACAGAAAATTTCATTTTATCACGATCTCTCGATCATATCTTCATGGTCTAGTGGTTTGACCGGTGGAATATCATTTCGATGTCCGGATGTTCGAACTCCGACATTTACAAACGAATTTTTCGGAATTCGGATTTCGGTACATTTAGTAATATTAAATTGGTAACAGTATCGGCTGGCGGCGAAGGAAAACATCGCGAGGAAACCTGTCCCTGAGAAATGTTCTTGTAGTACTAATATATGGGAAAACTCAAAACATACAACTATGGATTTCTCAGAGTTTGAAATCACTAATATGTCATGGGCTGCCATGGTGATTACGCCCATACCTTCCTTCGGGAAGAGGCCTATGGCCCTGCAGTGGGTCTTTTACAGGCTGATGATTGATTATATCTTCTTGGTTTTATTAACGTTGTTTTAGCTGTGTGGTTTTGTTGTTTACCCTTATGAATTTATTCTTTAGTCAGTGGTACACAAATTAGCTGGGGAATGAGATCAAGTGTTAAAACTGAAGTGTTATGTTGCCCCTTCGCTCAAAATATTCCGGCAACTTTTACTATGCGCGTGCAAATGGTTCTATGTATTTATTATAATTGATCAAAACATATTGAAAATCTATAGCCAAGCACTGGTAGGCGTGGTCTGGAAGCTGCACTTGAAACCAACCACTGTCTAGGTTTAGCGTGCTTACCATGTTAGACCACATAATTATTTAACATCAGCTGAGGTTATGGTCAAATACTAAAATCTATAAAGTATTAAAAGAATCAAATATGAACATAGGTATGTAGTTTCAGTATTTCTTTAAATTTTGACCACAATCAGACCTAATGTTAAATAACGTTGTGGTCTCAGATGGTAAACACACTAAACTTATACGGTGTTATTACAAAAAAGTTAAATACGTATTGAATACTTGCTTTAGAAAGGTTTCGAATTAAATGCACCGCGGTCGCTGAATGTTCGCCATCTTGTTCTTTTGTCTCGCTTTAGTTACGTTAGGTTACACTTGCGAAAACGGGTAACGCTAACTTGACTCGGGCGAGCGTGGTGCATTTATTAGGAAACTTTTTTAAACCAAGTATTTAATACGTATTTAACTTTTTTGTAATAACACGGAGAGAGTTTGGCTCTCAGCTGCAGCTGCCCGAACATAGGTTTAAGTTAGCTTAGTGACAGATTTTCATCTAGCCATCCGGACTTAGATACAGCCCTCACGCCATTTTAATCCCTCTCTTTGCTTATTTTATACATCAAAAAAAGTTTTTTAAGAAACAAACCCTTGTCGTGCATCGGTGCTATCAAATACCATATGTATTTTCTTTTATCAAATACAACGAATCAATTTTTATTGAAATGTTACTTGGTGAGTTTTACTTTTGTGTCGACGTTATTTATCCTAAATTTAGAAATACAATAACATAGCTAAGTGTAATCAATATAAAAATGCACCGCGCTCGCTGAATGTTCGCCATCTTGCTCTTTTGTCTGGCTTTGGTTACGTTAGGTTAAACTTGCGAAAACTGGTAACGCGAACTTGCCTCGGTAGAGCGCGGTGCATTTAATTTGAAATCTTTTTAAAGCAAGTAATTAACTTTTTGTAATAACACCGGCAGAGATTGGCTCTCAGCTGTAGCTGCCGGAACATAGGTTTAAGTTAACTTGGCGACAGATTTTCATCTAGCCAGCCGGACTTAGATACAGCCCTAACGCCATTTAATTCCTTATTTTTGCTTATTTTATACATCAAAAAATGTTTTTAAGAAACAAACCTTTGTCGTGCATCGGTGCTATCAAATACCATATGTATTTTCTTTTTTATTTATTTATTTAATTTTATCAATTACAACGAATCAATTTTTATTGAAATGTTACTTGGTGAGTTTTACTTTTGTGTCGACGTTATTTATCCTAAATTTAGAAATACAATAACATAGCTAAGCGTAATCAATATAAGTATACATGTATGTATGAATAATGTGGATGTAATATTAACTCGCTGGTTATTAAATAGCATTCCATAAATAACTTAGTAACATTTTTATACTTAAAGCTAGCTTGAAATAGACGGAAATATTAGAACGTTTTGACTGTAAACGTAGCTAGATATGATTTATTATTTAAGAAATAGTTGCAAAGAGGTAGTGTAGAACATGCTCCTAAGTCAGATTACCGTAAGTATAACGAGCAATTATTTTTTATGTAAACCATAGATTATATAAGACATACGTATGTAAACGTGTTTTCTTTTTAATTAACGTAAAACTATTTAAAATAGTAAGCATTTTGAAGATTTTTATTGAAAACAAAATTATTAGCCTCGCTTTACCGTTGAGTAACTGCATAAATCACTGTAATAAATATTCACACGTACGAATATTTCACAAGTTTATACGAGATAATATAATTGCGTCATTTTTTACCAGCACACACTCATGCGTATTCGTTCATGCAAGCTTGTCAAGTATAAGCATGAAGAATATAATTATTGTAATATGAATACACATTATATTTCTTTGTCACTGCTGTATCAGAGGTGATAAAAGGAAACCTGCGATTTAAGTTCCTATGATGATATCGGAATTCAAAACAATATAATTCCGTTAGAAACTTATATCTCAGCGATCTTTTTTTTAATTAACAATGTAAGCAAATTACAATATAAATGACAGCCATATAAATTCGTAAGTAATAAATAGCGATTGATTTCATAACAAAAAATAACAATGATATCTATGAAATGGACTATTCTAGATATACAGTTACTCGTGCAGTTTGCTTTGAGAAGCGACAGCGTATTTATTTATATATATTTGTCGTATTTATATATGTGTTAATTGTGATCCGTTTAGATATTTGAACAATAGCATCCACTTTATGTAATTACTATATAAATATAAGTATATAACCAAACCCTAAGAAAGTATAACCCGTGCCTGATTTTCAAACAATGGACAATTGTCACACAGTATGAAGATTTGGGAAAGAGGGATAGCGAGACGAATAAGAGATGAGACTGAAGTGACTCCGAATCAATTTGGGTTTATGCCTGGACGTGCGACATCTGATGCCATTTTCGCACTTAGGCAACTGTGTGAAAAATACAGACGTGTACATAAGAATTTGCATATGGTGTTTGTTGATTTGGAGAAGGCATATGATCGAGTACCCCGAGATGTTCTGTGGTGGGCACTGAAAAAAAAAAGAGTGCCTGAGAAGTACCTACAACTTATTCGTTGTATGTACAGTCAAGCCAAAACACACGTTAGGTCCGAAGCTGGAGTTACCGATAATTTCAATGTGGCTGTAGGTTTGCACCAGGGTTCAGCTTTAAGCCCTTATTTATTCCTTCTTGTTATGGATGCGTTAACATCAGACATACAGGAGGAGACACCCTGGTGTATGCTGTTTGCTGATGATATTGTTCTTGTCGGCGAAGATGCTACCGAGGTCCAGAGTAGGCTGGTAAAATGGCGAGAAAAACTGGAGAATGTTGGTTTGAAAATCAGTAGACTAAAAACTGAACATTTGTTTTGCGACTTCGGTGGTCCATCCAGCTTTTCTCCTATAGCTTTAAATGGTATAGCCTTACCAACCTGCTCTGATTTCCGGTATCTCGGTTCTCTGATCCAAAACGATGGTTGCATAGACAAGGACGTGAGGAATAGGATAAATGCAGGGTGGATGAAATGGCGAAAGGTGTCTGGTGTCGCTTGTGACCCACGAATGCCCTTGAAACTCAAAGGGAAGGTGTATAAAACTATTATAAGACCAGTAATGTTGTACGCATCTGAGTGCTGGGCGACTAGAGAGACGGATGAGAGAAAACTACATGTGGCAGAGATGCGAATGTTAAGGTGGATGTGTGGTGTAACTAGAATGGATAAGATTAGGAATGAATATATCAGAGGAAGTTTGAAAATAGCACCAGTAACAGACAAGTTAAGGAGTAATAGGTTAGCATGGTATGGGCATGTTATGAGGAGAGATGAAGACCATGTAACTAGAAAAGCTTTGAGTATGACGGTCGATGGATATAGGAGTAGAGGAAGACCGAAAAAAGGATGGATGGATTGTGTGAAAAATGATATGTGTGTAAAAGGTGTGTTGACTGAGATGACATCTGATAGGCGAGCGTGGAAAAGGAAAACATGTTGTGCCGACCCTACTTAGGTGGGATAAGGGTAAGAAGATGATGATGATGATGGACAATAAAAGTATAAAACGGACTATTTATTTTACACATTGATTACAAGATTATAGAAAAAGTTTTTGGCGGGATCTTGTTTTGTCATGTAGTGTATTTATATTTTATTCATAATCTTGTGTTATTTGACTGTATCTTTTGTAATATTGGTGGTTTTTTTAAGTAATATAGTTTGGTTATTGTGCATGAGTGAAGCGGATGCGAAATAATACCACTGAGGATGGAAAGTTCTAACAAGGGGGCCACCATCTTGGATTTATGGCAAGATACTTGTAATATTATTACCTACTTGACAATGGCAGTAATAATCTGGAAAAATGGTTGCCAAAAACAAAAGAAATAAATAAAAAAATCTGGGATAGTGACGTCATTCAATATATATGTCAATTAACTCTGACCACTCCCTTAAACAAACTCTAACTCCTTATCTTTGAACTGCTTATATATCCTCTGTAGATGAAGCGAGAAAGTACGCAATTAACCTAATTTACTTTCTCGTTACAATGAGAATTTATTGTTAGGTGACAATTGTCCACTGTCTTGAACATATTGTAAGACGACGTACGAAAACGATTGTGTGCATATTAGGGCGTTTCAAAAAAAAAAAATTTTTTTTCCTCGGAACCACGCTCAAAAGTTTCGTTTTAATGCCAAAATAGGCCTCTGAAAATATGAGCCCTTAATATTAATATTTAGGTTGACCGCATCGCACTTTTCGATTTCCCATAAGAATAACACAGGAAAAAAGTTTTTTTTTTCTGTTGATTTTTAAACTAATGAACGATATATCGTATTGCAATACCCATTCATTATTTTTGCAGAGAATTTAACGTTCTACAAAAAAGGTTTGAAGTCAATTTTTGATAAATCAACTCAGTCAAAAGTTATTCAAGATCAAAGTTTAACTTACCCTCAATTTTTTTGAAACGCCCTAATGCATATACATTCAAAAATGTATTGTTTATAATCTGTATTTATTACTAAAATATTTGTTTAAAAATATATTTTTGTTACTATACCGCTTCTGTGAATAATGAGCATATAAATTTAAGTAACTTTGGTTTTTACCTTAGCACATGTAAAAACAATAGTTTTAAATGTAGCTTCAGGCATTTGAGGAATATTAAAACGACATATAACAGTGACTCGGTAACGGAAAACAAATAACGAGTACGTGATTCTTAATGCGTGGGTGACGATAAGCCATACATAATATTTGTTAATTTTAAGCTATGTTGATAATGAAATATAATGTATTATTGGTTTGTGTGTGTTATATGTTTAGTGTTACACTGTGTTATAATTTAAATAAATATATTGTGAAGTATTTTGTGTTTTTATTCACTACTAGTAGTACCCGCCACTTCGTCCGCGTTAAACCATAGAAAACAGAGATTAATAAACTCATCTCACTGTATTAAATCCATTTCATTATTTACTTTTCTCTCGTACTTAAGTCAAGTCGTCATTAAAATTACATTGCGTGTTCATAAAACAGAGACATTTCCAAAAATGTATTTTATTACTTATTTCTAGACACATGCAATTTTTTTTAACAAAAGTCAATAATGTACAGATGCGTTAGATTTACATTCGTAATATATCTATAGATTAACTGCCCGTCCTAGCTTCGCGGTAGTGTATTATCAAAGAAATAAAGATAAGTTTTCCTTTTACAGTACGATCATGTAATATAAAATGGCAACTGAACGTTAATCAGTCAATATTTTTTAACATCTCTTTACGCTCGCTCACTTTTTATATTTAATTTTTTTAACCTAAATGTTTCATAACTCCCTACCATTTTTTCAAAAAGTTCTTACATAAAAACCTTGCCTTAACAGTTACAAGTACAAGAAGAAAGAATAATCCTAATATGTGCAACCGTTGTGCAGTGATGCGATTACATACATTCAGTAATTGATTTTGTATAGGAAATTCCGTGTATTATCAGAGTGACATAATTTTCTCCTCCTAAACAGTGAATATCTATTCAAACCATATTTTACTTTTAAGATAAAACAGGTATAGCTTAAACAGCAGTATGCTCTCTTCGTTGGATGTGGAAGCCTAAAAGACATAGTAATAGTAAATATGTGATTATTGTTTGCGAAAATCGGACTCACGACTGTGTCTAGACTATAGTCAAAACATACAGGCAAAAGTGCAGGATGGCGATTAAACTTACCTACTATATGTATTTATTATTATACACCGATTAGCGGCCGCCCTCGGCTTTCTTAATTATAACTAGCTATACGCGCGACATCGTTCGCGTGGAACCTTATTTAAGAAAAACAGTTACATCCAAATGTATTACGTCTAGTCACGTATCTACTTTTCTCTGGTAAATTAAATTTAAATGTACAATAACTATTGATAGAATGAGCCGATTTTGATGAACTAAATATTGTTTGAAGATGTTTTATGATTTTCTTAGTCAGGTTTTATCGTGTCCTCAGTACTTTAGCAGTGATGCGTGTTGAAACAAACAGACAGACGGGCAGATAGACAGATATTTCTAAACATGGTTGAAATATATTTTATAACTTACTTAAAGCTTATGTAAAAAACAATGATTAATAAAGTCATCTGAATGTATTAAGTCCGTTCACTTGTCTACACAGATTAGCGGCCGCCCACGGCTTTCTTAATTATAACTAGCTATACGCGCGACATCGTTCGCGTGGAACCTTATTTAAAAAAAACAGTTACATCCAAATGTATATTACGTCTAGTCACGTATCAACTTTTATCGGGTAAATTAAATTTAAATGTACAATAACTTTTGATAGAATGAGCCAATTTTGATGAAACAATAACTAAATATTGTTTGAAGATGTTTTATGATTTTCTTAGTCAGGTTTTATCGTGACCTCAGTACTTTAGCAGTGATGCGTGTTGAAACAAACAGACAGACGGGCAGATAGACAGATATTTCTAAACATTGAAATGTATTTTATAACTTACTTAAAGCTTATGTAAAAAACAATGATTAATAAAGTCATCTGAATGTATTAAGTCCGTTCACTTGTCTACTTTCCTCTCGTACTTACGCCGCGTCGTCATTAAAATTACAATAACTTTTTATAGAGTGGACCGATTTTAATGAAACAAATAGGTACTAAGTTATTCCCAAGGATATGCTTTATGATTTTCTTGCTGTGGGTTTACTGTAAACTCAGTACTTTAGACAGACAGACATTTCTAAAAATGATTGAAAGTTATCCTATCCTACTTATTTCTAGGCACCTGCTACAAACTTTTTCGCAAAAATCTGTATATTTTTTCAGTATGGCCTCTGCCTATTTAGGCAATTTCGCCAATATGTATAGATATTGATAAATTAAGGTTTTCAATCTACCCGTTGTTTGAGAGCCAAAGCTTACATTTGATTTAATCGTCGTCCCAGTTAACGGTCGGTCTCGAATTTATCGCCTTCCCTAACGTCGACTTATACTCTTTGTTTATGTTATCGAAAATGACTCGCTCCAAAGTATGTTAGTTCTATCTAAGGAATTCAAATATACTACATTACATACGTTCATAATAAAAAAAAAACGACTACAAATTCAGTAAGACCAGTAACTGTTTTTAGGTAATAGTGATAGGTTTTATAAAAAAAAGTCCAAGTGGTAGAGCCACGCTGAAGTTATTATTGGTTTCAACATGAATGGGTCGGCTAGCCCTGGGCAGTACCACCTGACCCACAGAAACACGCATGTGAAGTAACAGTGCTTGCATTGTTGCGTTTCGTTCGGTCAGTGAGAGCGCCAGATAAAACAGCTCCCCTCCCCCTTCCCCAAACACAGGTTGATAACGCACTTGCGACTCTTCTGGTGTTGCAAATGTATAAGGACGGCGGTGATCACTTAACATCAGGTGACCTACCTGTTCGTATGCTTCCTATGATATAAAAAGCAAATTCGATAAATTCGCCGGACTGTATGTTCAAGTGCTATGTCAAGCTGGTTTTAATTTAAAAATGCTATTATAGGGTGGATCAAAATGACGACGTTGGTGTCTGGAATTAAAAGCCCTCTTTACGCATCAGCTACAAACGATTGTAACTTGAATGTATTATAAAATAAATTGGCATAAAAAAACACATTAAAATCTTCGAGTTTCTTGTCGATTCTTCTGAGTGACTGGGTTGTTTCTCGAACTGGTGGTAGTTTTAAATTACATAACCGCCTTTTTTAGAGTCCAAATTGAATAAATTATATCTGATTTTACGTACAGCAGTAACTATCTAAGAGTGTTAGAAAATTCCTTGCCAATATTTAACATCACCTTTATAACCACTTAATTATCACGATAGTTTTTTAAATTTAAACCTCTGGTTCGCTATAAAACTAAACGTTCATGATGTTTTAAAACGTGTGTATATATATAATAATTGATAGACATAAAGAAAGCTCAGCCGGCAAACCGGCGCAGTTAAATTTAACCGTACAGTTCAAAGACCCCGCGCGTGGACGTGCGCTGATAAATATAGACAGTCTGGCTTCCTTCTGTCGATAAATACCTTTTTCCAGCTTAGTAACTGTCGAGGTGTTCCAAATAATTCTGGAAAAATCTGGTTTTATCTGAAATACATTGTTTTCTTTATTTAACTTTGTAACTTTTTATTATGCCTGGTTGCCTAGAATTTTTGATATAAGTATTTTATGGCTTGAAAGCCGTTTTTGTCGAGAACAAAGAGGGAAAATCATCAATTTATTGTTTATTATTTGAGATAGAATCCAGTAATGAGTGAGTTTTAATGATGGATTTTTATTTGTTAGCAACGCACGCGTTTATTAATGTTTGTGGCGATAAATAGATGAATTGTAATATAAAGGCTATTGTATGTATATAAGTATATTCTCCTTGTTGAAGTACTTACGTATACTGATTTTCATGACGATTAGTTGAAGGGGTCAGATGTTAATGGACTTCAGTGCCAACTCCAAAATAAAAAAACCTCCAATCAAAAAAAACATTTCGATTATTGGATTTTAAAACAGTTATAACTATGATTATTAATAAAACAAATCCTCGGGAATAAGCTGGATTTGGATGAAGGGATACATTGTGATTAAACTATACTATGCCGATAGACCTTATTCTAACGCCCACCTAACCTAATCACCACGCTCGAATTGACAATTGGTCGAAATGTATAACGGCAGCTGTGCTTTAGACAGTCTCTCTCTAAGTCTAACATATAACCGTCATAGATCATATCGTCATTCAACATCAGATTAGATTGTGGTTCAAATCAAATCAAAAATACTTTATTCAGTTTAGGCCCTAATAAGGCGCTTATGAACGTCAAAACTACCACCGGTTCGGAAAACAATCCAGTTATAGAGAAGAACCGGCAAGAAACTCGATCGGGTACATCTTTTTAACATATATATATATATTTCAAATACATTATACGTTACAATACCGTTTATATTCTATATAATAGTAAATGTCACAAACGTTTTTAATGGATGCACAGAGATGTGTTAATTCCAGACATCACCGTCGTTCACATATTGATCCACTCTATAATAGCCTTTTGACACCAAAACCGGCTTGCCATGGCGCTTAAATTTATAGTCCGGCAAATCGGTAATATAATATCGGGTAAACACTAAAACCCATATTATATTCAAGAAATAAATTAATAAACATAAAAATAAACTAGTCTGTATCGGATCAGTGACATAAAATGTACAAAAAAATACAACAAAAAACCAAAAGTCTTGGTTAACTCCGGTGATTGAACGAGAACCGGTGACTTCAACACTACTCGACACAGTGTTTATCCCCATCAATTTTCGTCACACAACTAGGTAGCGGATCAAAATTTCAAACCCTACCTATAAAAAATATCGCTTCAAAAAACATATTCATAAAAATCCGTAAATGAAAGTCTATATCATATCTCAACTTATTAATTTAAATAAACATAAAATTAATCCGTCAAGAGAGAGAGAGAGAGATAAAAAGATAAATCAGATCGAGTTTCTTGCCAGTTCTTCTCGGCGACTAGGTTGTTTTCCGAACCGGTGGTAGCTTTGACGTTCATAAGCGCTTTCTCAGGGCCTAAATTGAATAAAGGATATTTTGATTATGACATTAATATAGATATAGTAAAAATTGCTTGAAATGTACCTGAAAGAAATTCATACAAACAATCAGTAGTCGTATTCATTTTATATCTAAGATCATAGCAACGTATACACGTCAGTTCTAATTTTAACGGTGTTTTCGCGGAGAGCAATAATATTCTCGAGAGGAACACCGGAACCGTTTTGGCCCGTCGCTCATTTATGCCAAATGTCATTTTGTCTATTCATTGATTTTTTGAGACCCAGATCTGAAAATGTCGAATTATGTTTTTAATTACAATATATTACCGTTACCAAATTTAATAATACATTTAATATAAAAAATTACGGTTTTACATTACAAAATATATTATTGTTCCAGTTTTAGATTACTGGTACCACCCGACCCACGGAAACACTGATGTGAAGTAACAGTGCTTGCATTGTTGCGTTTCGTTCGTCCAGTGAAAGTGCCGGAGGCCCACCTTTCCTCCCCAACCCTCTCCCCCTATCCCTTCTACCAAACACAGACTGGCAACGCACTGGAGACTCCCCTCGTGTTGCTAGTGTGTATGGACGGCGGTGATCACTTAACATCAGGTGACACCTGTTCGTTTGCCTCCTATGATATAAAAAAAGTTTTCAAGTTTTGTAATAATTCCGATAACTTTGCTGTCAATGGTCTTGACTTGTGCCTACTAATAGCTACATTCGTTTATATGAAGCTTACACCTTTATGGTTTTGGACAGCTCAGGGATTAAAACTAGTGCTCCGCGGCGTACTCCCATATGGGGCACGCCTCATATGTTACGCGGATGACACCCTAGTCGTAGCCCGGGGGGAGAGTGGAGGGAGGTGGAGCGCCTGGCCACGATGGCCACAACTCTCGTGGTCAGGCGCATCAGGAGGTTGGGCCTCAGGGTGGCCCTCGAGAAGACCGAGGCCCTACTCTTTCATGGGCCTCGGCGGGGGCCACCTCCTGGGGCTCACATTGTGGTGGAGGGAGCCCGGATCAGGGTGGGGACCCAGATGAAATATTCGAATATGCGAATTTCTGGGGCGGCGGCGGCACTCGGCCGGTTACTCCCCAACGTGGGGGGGCCGGGCGCCGGGTGCCGCCGACTCTACATGG
>MU161041.1:18858-48900 GCA_015888305.1 Antheraea pernyi
CACAGATGTTTTGCGCGGCGGCTCGACGATAACGCTGGAGAGGCCGCAGAGGGATGTGAGATTGAAGATCGCTTTCCCTTGAGGGGTGCGATCGAGGACAACGAGAACCATGTCATATGGAGCCCTGGTGCGCGGAGAGCGCATACGATGAACCTCATGAACAGGAATCTTTTGTTCTTTGAGGTCGTCGGAAATGTCGTAAGTCGGGAGTTCTGAAGGAACCCTACGGATCACAACCCGTAGTTTACGCTCCTCTTCGAGAGAGTGCGTGAAATAACCCCACTGGTTGTCCCGAAGGAAACGAGTGAGATCACGATGGGCGGTGGACGTGGCTACCTTCACCTGAATACCTAAACTCCACAAAATCCGTAATGTTTTAATTTCAGAATGAGGGTACTATGGTCAACGCAGTCAAAGGCCTTAGATAGATCACAAAACACACCAATTGCATCCAGCGATCCCTCCCAAGCCCGCAATATACGACTTAAAAGCGTGGCACCAGCGTCAGTAGTTGATTTTGATTTTGTGAAGCCAAACTGTCGACCATCCAAAATCTCTAGCGCTTTAAAACATCCTACTAATTGCTTAAGCATAATTTTGCTTAATGACGGACGTACAGAAATTGGTCTATAACACACATCATCTGCGTCATCATGACTCTGCAACATTTTATTTTTTTATATTTTACAGTTACATACCAGCAATGTCAACCGCCGCCAGGTTTTTAATACTTTTTGTTGTTTTTTCTCTTTCTATTACTAGCATCACATATAACTTTTTCAGGTACACCTCGTGGAAATAAAATGCAACGTTTTTGTTGCAATGGGACGTGGTAGCGGCCTATCAATCCCAGGTGGGAGTCGGCTTCTAGAACTAGTTTCGACAGGCTTGGGGGCGAGAGCGGAAGGCACTCAGCCGAAATGGCAACTAGACCAAGGTTACCAAAGTGGCCGAACCTCGGCGTGGGTCGCTGTCTTTAATACAAATAAAAAATATTTAACTAAGCAATGATGCTAACATAATATATATAAATGTATCTACATATTATGTGACGTATAAACGCGCGTACATATATTATGGACCCTGTTTAGTTTAGGCCAATTTTGCATTCTTGTAAATGCGAAAAATTACATGCGATAGAATTGGAATTAAGTTAACCTTTACAAATGTGAATTACATTTGGATCGGAGTATGAATGAGTGACGTAAGTGAGTAATCTGCGACTCCGTTTCGTTAGTATCTCCAGTTAAAATATAAAATCACCTCACATATTATAAAACTAAGTCCTCTGCTACGTCTGTCTGTCTGTTACTAACAAAGTAAATTTATTGTATAGTAGGTACATAGGCTTTAGGAATACAATCGTATTGGTATATAGTTGTATTATATAACATTCAAAATTTTGTAGGAGTGATTGAATATACTTAATATTACCTATGAAATTGCCGTTTTGTATGAAAATGGTCAGCTATTTATAAACATAAAAGTAAATAAAAAAATTGAAATAAATTAGTGATACAATTTATTGCCTTTTTTCGTATTGCTTTTGAAGTTATGTTAGAAGAGTCAACATCGGTCTGAACATGTTCCGCGCAGAGCGACACACGTGTAATCGATTGTCGTCATTCAAAAATCAAAATACTCTTAATTTAGGCCCTGAGAAGGCACTTATGAACGTTAAAACTACCACCGGTTTGGAAAACAACCCAGAAGAACCGGCAAAAAATTCGATCTGGTTTATCTTTACATAATACATAACATATTTTTTGATTATTAAAACATAACGACATATAAGGTTACATTCGTTTTTAGTGGATGCACAGAGAGAGGCGTCACTTCCAGACGTCGCCATCGTTCACATATTGATCCACCCTGTAATAGCCTTTATGTATTAAGACCCGCTTGACATAACACTTGAACCTACTATGTATACAGTATTATTGCCGTATTCGCAGTATTCGTTTTTGCGTTGACTAATGATCGGTTATTAATTATAGACAGTTTTTAAGTTTTTAACTGTAAGGTTATACAAATCTTTATGGTTAAAACGAAATAAAGTTTTTTTAAACATTAGTATAATAATATAATGTTATTGAATCTTTTAAATTTATATTAAACTGTGTGATTTAAATATGTATATTTCCTCTTTACTCCATTAAGGTTATATATGCTATTGTTATATTTTTCAATAAACACGAGAAATAGAGTATTTTACCCTGATTTCATTTTATTATAAGCACCAACAACACCTACGTAAATTTCAATATAGGAAGACTCGAATTTTCTGTCATAAGTTCATTGAGTGAATTCTCGTCACTGCTGCTAATTCAGCCGTAGATTGTGCATCATCAGCTTCCACAATCACCTTTAAGTCGTCATTGTCGACCAAAGTCTTCGGACGACCGCAAGGTTCATTTTTCAGGTCGAAATTCCCAGAACGGCAGCGAGCAAACCAATAACAGGTGGTGCGTTAGTTTGTAGTGTTAGCTCCGTAAACCTCGTTGATGCTGCGTGCCGCTGTGCCGCTTTTGTCGCGTTGCTGCCACGACGGTACTCATATTCCATAATTACTCGAATTTTTAACATATCCATGATGACAAAAAAGAGTGAAATGCGATGAAAATGTAACAACTAATCAATAAACAAATGACTACTTTTGGAAAAAGAATTCCACGTTTTTAAAATAAAATTTAAATATAAATAAAATTTATTGGTTTCAGCATGAATGGGTCGGCTCGCCCGGGGTAGTACCACCCTCTCATAGAAAACCGACGTGAAGTAACAGTGCTTGCATTGTTGCGTTTCGTTCGGTCAGTGAGAGCGCCGGAGACCCATCTCCCCTCCCCTCTCCTCTCCTTTTCCCTCCCCTAACCCTTCCCTCCGAAAGATGGCAACGCACTTACGACTCCTCTGGGGTTGTTAGTGTGCATGGATGGTGGTGATCACTTAACAGCAGGTGACCCACCTGTTCGTTTGCCACCTATGACATAAAAAAAAAAAAAAAATTAATTTGAAATTAGAATTCTTGGCCAAAAAAAAATTATTTTGATTTGAATGGCCAGTACTGCAGAACGGCAATTTCATAGGTCTGACCTACCTAATATAAGATCTGACTTATTTTGTTGAAACTTTTTAAAAATGTTCCATAATAAGTAGGAAAGCAGTAAAGTTGTTAAATGTGTATATATGATGTTATCTTAATATAATTAACGCGTACAGACTAGTGGTTAGTCGAAAGCTATAATGTATATCATGACATGAAATTAATTTACAATCCTGGGTGAGAAAATCGATTGCCATGTTTTTTTTTTACTTTATTTTTGGCAACCAATCTTCATTACTGCCATTGTCGAGTAGTTAATAGTATTATAAGTTCTTCTTCCATTCCATTTTTGGCAACCAGTCTTCTAGTAGACTATTACTGCGATTGTCAAGTGAGTATCGATATTACAAGTTTCTTGATATAATTTCAATGAACTAACAAGATGCTGGCCAACTTGTTAGACCTTCCCATGGAGTTTTTGTAACATCACACCACCAATTTTACACAATATAGAGTTAAGTAACATAAGATTATGAATAACATATAAAATCCACTACATGACAGACCAAAATCCCGCCAAAAACTACCATATGTTTTTTAATGTTTAAAAAGATGTACTTAAAAATTAACCCCAGTAAGGTCGGTTAACCTCAAATGAGGTTGAGGTTATAGGCTAGACAAATTATAATAAAAAGTGTGCAACTTAAATCAGTAACATAAAGCAAAATATCCTTATTTTATTTTAAGCTCAATATCATCATTAAGTTGACGACCATGACCAAATAAGTAACAAGTATTATGATGTCATCGTCGCCCACAAACGGTAAACAAGTCGTTTATACTTGTTATTGTAAATTACGTCATTTCTCTCGTACGTGGCGTGCTGTGTGGGCTGTCGTCAAGTCCTTTGAGCCATTCATGTAGGTTTTTGAAGTAATTATAACTGTTATGATATACAGGTTAGGCATATAAGCAAAGGCATACTCTATCTGTAGATAATATAAAACAAACTTTTCGCGTCTGCGTATGTGATCCCTTACCTAGACTTTCTCCTAAATTATGTAATAGATTTTGATACGGTTTTCACTATCGTATACAAAATTTCTTCTGGAAGATTTGTATGTATAACACTTGTATATTATATTAATATACAGTAAAAACGCGTCAATACGTTCTATAGAATTTGTTAAAGGGTGTTTTCGAACGCTTGCATTGGAAATGCTGGCTAAACCTTATGAGACACACATAATGTATTACGGAATTATACATCTTAAAAATGGCTACAGAAAAGTCCTTGATTGTATATGACTATCTCCTAAATATAACCCACATTATCTATCACATAATTTTTATCTTTCACATCTTATTAAAAAATAATTGATTAATGTCGATGCTATTTTTACAATTATAGTATTAATCCTTATCCAATTAAATATGTTAATTACGTTGAACATTCAATGTAGATCAAAATTGCCCTTTAGAGTGTATCATTTTAATAAATATCTTAGGATATATCATAAATTTAAAAATAAACGCGCAACAAAAAAAGTTGTGTGAAGATTTTTATGTAGTGTCTAACTTGATAAACTTTAAATATCAAATCGTTACAAAACGGATCTAAATCGATTAGAAACCTAATAGATAAGACACTATAACTGAGAAATGCACCGAAAGAAGCCGGAGCAGGTCGCCAGTATCATTGATTATAGGAAGTATTATAGAATCTCTTTGATCGGAGCGATTGTTGCCCTCAATGTATGACTTTACAAAATTTAAGTTTGACCTGTTTTTTACATTATGTTAGAGAAATGTCTATAAACAATAACCAATGGTCATAATCCCAATAATAGCACACTGTGTAATACACGTAATGAAACAAGGTAATTTTTGTGCCATGTATGTGAAAGTCAGTAAGTCGGCCACGATCACTATCAAGCTTTCGCTTTCAAAAATATAATATTCCTATTCCAATTGATAGAAATATATTTCTCATTTACGGTGGTCATATAATAAATATACACATGTAAGACTCTTTAAAGACTGGATGAAATCAAACTAGCTACCAGAAAGAAAAGTTATAACGCTATACTAGCTGTTTTACATTTGGGGTGTTATTTTGATGATTATGTATTTTAAAGGTATATTTTTCCGTAAAACCTAGTTTATGTGATGTTTAATCCCAAATCCTTTCCTTTTAGTACCTACATATTATGTGACAATTTTAGCTACAAAACGTGTTATTATTACCTACTGTACTATAAGAATTTAAACTTATCTAAAACGAGGGCGTAACTACTGGTGAATAAATAACAGAGCTATAATACACCTGCGGTGTGTGTAAAAATTTGTGTTTCGAGTATGTGGTACAAATTTGGTATTTATTTAAACTACCAATGACTTATGTGAAAGTATCTAAGGTATATCTTGTACAATCTATTATTTTGAGTACTCCGAATAAATTTTATAAAATTATCTGTGTATTATAAGTAATATAAAGCTTTTCATTTTAATATATAGGAATGAAACGACAAAATTCATTAATTTTTTTCCTTTATTTCACCGGGAATGTATCGGTGCGAGCGCAAACAAACATATTCGTTGGCTTAATACTCTTCGGCTCCCTCGCCTTCTCCCTCAGCGGAGTCCATGCCGACCTCTTCGTAGTCCTTCTCGAGGGCGGCCAAGTCCTCACGAGCCTCGGAGAACTCACCCTCCTCCATACCCTCACCGACGTACCAGTGCACGAAGGCACGCTTGGCGTACATCAGGTCAAACTTATGGTCGAGACGAGCCCAGGCCTCTGCGATGGCGGTTGTGTTGGACAACATGCAGACGGCGCGCTGGACCTTGGCCAGATCACCACCAGGCACGACGGTCGGAGGCTGGTAGTTGATGCCGACCTTGAAACCGGTGGGGCACCAGTCCACGAACTGGATGGTACGCTTGGTCTTGATTGTCGCGATGGCAGCGTTCACGTCCTTGGGGACGACGTCACCACGGTACAACATGCAGCAGGCCATGTACTTGCCGTGACGGGGGTCGCATTTCACCATCTGGTTGGCGGGTTCGAAGCAAGCGTTGGTGATCTCGGCGACGGAGAGCTGCTCATGGTAAGCCTTCTCGGCAGAGATGACTGGAGCGTAAGTGACCAGGGGGAAGTGGATACGCGGGTATGGCACCAAGTTGGTCTGGAACTCGGTAAGATCGACGTTGAGGGCACCATCGAAACGCAGGGAAGCGGTAATCGAGGACACGATCTGGCCAATAAGACGATTCAGGTTGGTGTAGGTAGGGCGTTCGATATCCAAGTTGCGGCGGCAGATGTCATAGATGGCCTCATTGTCGACCATGAACGCGCAGTCGGAGTGTTCCAAGGTGGTGTGGGTGGTGAGGATAGAGTTGTAGGGTTCTACAACAGCGGTGGACACCTGGGGAGCTGGGTAGATAGCGAACTCCAATTTGGACTTCTTGCCGTAGTCAACGGAGAGTCGCTCCATGAGGAGGGATGTGAACCCAGAACCGGTGCCACCTCCGAATGAGTGGAAGATGAGGAAGCCCTGGAGACCTGTGCATTGGTCAGCAAGCTTGCGGATACGGTCGAGGACTAGGTCTACGATTTCTTTGCCAATGGTGTAGTGACCACGGGCATAGTTGTTTGCGGCATCCTCCTTACCAGTGATAAGTTGTTCTGGATGAAACAACTGCCTGTATGTGCCAGTGCGGACCTCATCTGTAAAACAAAAATATGTTAGTCATATTCCATAACATAAGACTTTAAGAGAAACCAATATTCCATCATGTGATTAGAATATTTGTAGAGTCTGTAATATGAAAGTATATACACACCTACTACAGTGGGCTCAAGATCGACAAAGACAGCACGGGGAACGTGCTTGCCAGCTCCGGTCTCGCTGAAGAAGGTGTTGAACGAGTCATCGCCTCCTCCGATGGTCTTGTCTGTTGGCATCTGACCATCAGGCTGGATGCCATGCTCAAGGCAATACAGCTCCCAGCAGGCATTACCGATTTGGACTCCGGCTTGGCCAACGTGTACGGAGATGCACTCACGCTGTTAAACAAAAATAACCTTTTGTTAAAAATTTGACAAAATATGACAATTGAATATACTAAATACCAGGATTCACAAAAAAAAAAAAAATTACAGTAATGCAGTGACCCAGATCCAATGGTATAACGTCAATACGTCGTCCGAAAAAACATTTTCGAATAATAATACCAAATTACTAAGAATTTTTTTTCTTATTTTACTGTGTAAATCAGTAACGGTTTAAAATATTCCATCTTTTTTAATATCTGTATCTGCGTAAAAAGGACCGACTAGAAAAGAAAATAAACTACGTTCTCGCAAGAAATAGAAAATAACAAGAATAATCAAAACTCATTTATAATTCCATTTTATAATTCGGGAACAAGATTCGAGGTCACGACACGTCACCGCGATCAATATAACAGAATATAAGTTTTCACACAATTTCAGAATACATTTATGTACATAACAGAATGAAAAGTAATTTTGACATAACCATTTATAAAGAAATGACTAATCACAAGTATAATTTGTGATTATTCAAGGGCGTGGTCGTACCGGTGTGACATCCTTGAACTAGAGCAGTCACTGTCAAGAACGAATTTGAAATAAATTACATCGTTAATCTAAACATTTTGATAATAAAGAATTTAGAATAGAAACATCTGAAAGTCTTGAATTTAAAAAATACAGCAAAGTTATTGATTGAAACATTTGAAACACACGCCGACAAAATGGCGTACCTACGATGCGACCACCTCGATTTCCTTCACAACGAAAAATATAGAATTAAAATCACACAGGTGGGTTTAAAATAATATAAAACTATTACTCACCATTTTGTATTGAGTTTTTTGAACTTAATGTAGATAGAAATAAATTAAATCAGTCGTCGTTCAGCGCGACCGGTTAAGAGGCTTGCTAAACGAATGAATATGCTGAAAATTCCGTTAAATGTGCTTATATAGGACCGGCGTCGCTATCGACCGACGCTCCGCGTTCTGTATTGTGATTGGCCGAAATACTGCCGCATGGACGTACCGACCAATTACAGGAGAGCTGCATTATATCACCATTGCGGGAATATGTGGGTTGGTGATTCATAAAAGAATTTAAATTTAGTGTTGCGTATATCTATTGGATATCGATAATTTATTTTTACAAAATATATGTTTTCAGTAATTTCATACATATATAAAGTAAAATGGTCCTATGTTATCTTGCCATAAACAAATATATTTAGCATACATTCAATATAGGAATAAATATACATTCTACAAAGAATCAATAGCCCATTTGTAGGAGTACAAGTTTGTCGGCTAATAAATCTAACAGTGTTAAAATAATGTGGCGTTAATTGAGAGTATTACTGCAATTGACTATATGAGAGAAACTTATGGTCTTATCATGAAAAATCGTAGATGTTATGGAAGTCGCAGGTGACGGACACAAAGAAACGAAACTTGAGTAAATGTACATTTTGCTATGTGGTATCTCCATAACCCACTTCAGCATGATATATGAGCAAGTTACTAATATTTTCAAGTTAAACGCTAAGTCAAATAGTCCTTAAGATATCACGTTTTTTTTTAAATATTGCATACAGTATAATTATTTGTAATTTAACAACTAATCACAAAATATAATGCTATTTCAACAGCAGAAATTAAACCGCAGCATGCTTTATTTGATGAAATAGACTGATCAATTATAAGTAGAGATACTGATAATAGAGATTATTATTTCTTTTTAACATAAAAGTATCTAATCGTATCGCTGCGACATAGTTATAATATTGAATACTTAAATATTTCCGTAATTAAAACGCAGCTATTCAAAAGTGGCAAAGTGGTTAATGTATACGCAGTATAGTGAGAAAGATGGATAAATAAATTATTATGCTACCTTTAAACAAATTCTAACCCCTTTAACATACATTTATCATATACATGGTTCCAAGTCTCTGGCCTGCAAACTTTCTCTATAACAAGCATTTACAGGATAACTAAATATTGAAAAAATTAAACGTCTGTGAGATATTATGTTTATATAGTTTTGATACTATAAAATTTACATACTTGTTATATTAAAGTAGCTGCAAGAATTCAACATTTTTCTATATTATTTTGTATTAAGTAATAGAAGTCCTTAAAAGAACGGATTATTATCACTAGTTTTTTGTCTAATTATGGCATTGTTAGATCCAGATGTATAGGTACATACAGATTCATAGGAATTAACCATGGTGGATATTTTAGAAAAAATGTAATTTCTTAATCTTTATAAGTGAAATCTCAATTTGTTACATAATGCTATTATCATTTTATAGCATATATTAAATATTATATATTAAGCACATATTAAAGTGATCTACAGCGTAAAACTTACTTTTGAAATGAATACGAAAAATATTAAAATATAATTTAATTATTATTAGGTTAATTCATGAGGTTAATCGATATAATAAGTACAACACTAAAAATCATTACTGTCGCATAGATGGCGTCGTCTTGCCGCCGCACCACACCAGCTCTATTGATCGTTATTCGTTACACACACATACCAAACACATACGTAAGAGCGTGTGTGTAACAGTCTGGATAAGTTTTACTCATAATTTATGATATTAACTTAAAAAACTGTTAAACCCTTACATGATAATGGTAAAATAAACTAATGACCTCCTAATGATTGCGTGTTTTCATTCAAATTAAGTTAAAAGTAGGTGATATTAATGAACGCCGCTTTCTCATACACACATGTACACATCAAGCTTGCTTCATTTCTATATATGGTCTGGTAACAATATAATAACTTAATTTTCATATATTATTTCATTGAATCGTTTATAACCTATGTATATTTTTAATGATTAGTGATCACATCAAGCATTTAGATGACATATAGGTCTTGTACATGTGGTTCGGGTTTTATGATTCTGGTGGGGACTGTGAGAGTTATGACTTCGCTTGATAGGGAGGCAAATTATAGCTTGATCGCTGCTGGAAGAAGGTTAAAAAGATTTAAAAAAACTTTAAAGCTTGACTAATAAGGTCAAATGTGTTATAGGTAGCCAGACATTTAAAACTATCCATATATAAATTGTAAATTGTCTAATATTAATAATTTATGATGTTATATATTATCGACAGTGTGATTAATATAGGTTAGGTTATTTCAGGTAGACATTATCGTTCATTAATATGTGAAAGTATGAAATTTGATAACAATATTGCTACATCTCGAGATACTCAAGTAATACGATGCATTGGTTGCGAGAAATATTAACTGTCAAAGAGATTTTTATTTTATTTTGCAAAAATGATCCGTACAATCGTCTTGATAACGATAGTTTTTGCCGTAGTTTTTTGTACGTGAGAAAACTCCTTCGCCTAACTGCTTGCGTGTCATGAACATTTATTAAAACTCAAGGGTATTTTTGACCTATACAAAATTTGCGTACATATAATGTATACTTATAACCAGGGTTTAAGCTTTTTATTTTTTGTACCGTACTTTATTATCAGCATACATTAAAAACAGGCAATATTTCATTGGCATTAGCATTAGTAGCAACCTTGAATGCATAGTTAATAACAAAAATGTGAGCAACGAGGTTGTTTTCTATGAAACACACGTACACATGACTTTGAAAAATCGAATGAAGAATTTAATAAAATGAAGCAGCAATTTTATGGCAGTTATTGGTTGCAATGTTATTACGGAATTCCTAAACTGAAAAGTATCGGATGCGCGTATGCAGATGGCAGTGTAATATATCTTCTAAAGTTGGTCTGATTTCATCTCGGTATCTGATTTGATCTTGGTAAATTTTAATGAATAAAAGTCAAGATATCATGGAATGAGTAGCCAATCAAATCAATTTTAACATACAATAACATAAACGATTGATTTTTTTTTTTTTTTTTTCTCGAACTGACTACGCTATTGACCCTGCAGGGTCTTTACAGCTTCAGCGGACTACTAAGACGAGCGCTTAAGGCACTCAGCCATAAACGATTGCGTTATCGACTTGATGATCGATTATAGATAGACTCGGTGTTACCAGGTTCGAAATTGGATAATTTCGAAAGTCCTAAAAAGGTTTTTATGTTCGTTATGTATATACTAAGTCTTTTTAATTTAATATTTTATTAAGGATATCCGGAACCACAATAAAATAAAAAGCTATCACAAATATCTCACTTATAAACACAACAAATACGATTTTTTACGTGTTTACTGCCATCTAGTGGGAGACACAATAAGATAATCATTCAGCTATATTGAAGTTCGAACTGCACGGAGGTTACAAGCATGGAAATGTTTAGTATATTATGTCCATGGTTACAAGTCAAGAACACAGGTCAAGAATAGCGTGAATACAATGTGTCCTTCACATTCTATTAAATTAAGATGGCGCTACAGACTGAAATTTGAAAAAAGGAATTAATAAAGAAATTAACAATTTTACAATATATATACATAACGAGAGTTAAAGAAAGATAATGAATTTGTTTCTTTGATTAAAAATATTTTACAACATTTTAGGGCTATACTGGCAATTAGTGGAATTATTAGTTGCAACATTTACGTAGATTCATCTTAAGGTAGCGGACCCATATGATCATATACTCCTCCTCGCCTCTACCCACTATAACGAATTGGTAATAATTATATAAATAAACCAGATCTAGAAATCGATTAATTTATGTGTAAAAGGCTACACTTACACTTTATTTTTGTTCGTTGCAAATTGTAGTAATGATAAATTGGGCCAAACGATTATCTCTTTTTAATAGTTTTGGTATATCATGCGAACTGATCAAGTGAACGTCAATCCGCCAATATATTTAGAGTTGTCCGTACTGTCTTCTGTCACGTTTATTCATATTATATACAAGTAATATAATTCGTTAATTGTGCATAAGGGAAGTGGTTTGAAAATAATACCACGGTGCATGAATTCCGAGATGCCACAAAAACACTTCCATGGTGTTTCACGCGGTATGGAAAGTTCTAACAAGGGAGGCCACCATCTTTATAGAACCTTAAATTATCACAAGACTTGTAATAGTACTACCTATTCGACAATGACAGTAATTATCTGGGAAATTGGTTGCCAAAAAAATAAATAAATAATTAGATGCAGCCTATGCGGTTATAGCGGCATTTGATATTTATTTATATAAATTATTAGCTGTACCCGTGACTTCGTCCGTACAGAACCTTATGTAAAAAACGGTGCCTAATAAAGTTATCTGAATATATTAAGTTATTTATCTACTTATCTACTTCTCGGTCGTACTTAAGTCGCGTCGTCATTATAATTACAATAACTTTTGATAGACCGAACGGATTTTAATCAAACAAAGATATGTTACTCGAAGATATACATCGTGATTTTTTTGAAAATGCTGTATCATGAACGCAGTACTTTAGCAGCGATGCGTGTTCATACAAACAGTCAGACAGACATTACTTAAAAGTGATTGAAACATACTTTATTATTTATTCGTAGACACTTGCAACAAACTTTCACAAAAATTTAAAACGTACAGACACACGTTTACATGTGTATTATATGTATAGAAGACTAGCCTCTGCCCGCGACTTCGTTCGCGTGGAATAGTTACCTTGTGCTAACGCTAATATACAGCGGAAGCTCTCAAGAGGAAAAAATCCCCCGACTTTGAAACATTCTTCATTGGTGCTTCGCTCCTAATGGCTTTAGAGTGATGATATATAACCTTACTCGATAAATGAACTATAGAACACCGAAAGATTTTTTGAAATCGGACCAGTTGTTCCTGATGTTACACCCTACAATTTCACAAACTTGCAAACTTACAATGTAATAAATTCTTTAACTTTACTTATTTATAATATTAGTATAGATTTATTATAAAATATAAGGTATAGATTTATTATAAAATTGAAGAAGTTATCAGGGAATATGAAATGAAATAATAAAGGAAACCACATTGCAATGTTTTCTAATTTCTCTAATATATCAATGCGTATTTCTATATAGTTATTGCGTAAATTATTGATGTAGATTTTATTATATTTAATTTAGTACCTAAAATATTCTATCATTATGTACATCATTGCTCATTAATTGCATAATTTAATATTGAATCGAATTCGAAATTACAAGTTTTTAATAAAATAATACAATGTTTATTTTAGTGCCACCTAGTAAGCAATTTTTAAACTAAGTGTACAGTTTGGAAACTGACAGTGAGTTATGAAGAACTAATGGCGCCATCTCGAGTTGCCGCAGAAATTATTTTTTATTAAAGTCTTAAATACTATTTTATTTCGTGTTTAATACAGAAATTATGCGGTTATTAGGTAATGTGAAATAAAATAATAAAGGAACCCACACTGTTCCCTAATTTCTCAAATATATGAAAGCGTATTTCAAGAAAGTTGTTGCAAGTAACGTTAAATTATTAAAACGATGTAAATATTCGTTTAATATAACTCCATATTAAAAATTACGAGAAGAATAAAATTATTGTTAGAAATTATTTAAGTATTTCGATTTTATAGTTAGATTCCGACATTTCGAGCTGAGTCACGGCTATTTCCGTTTCATGTTTTCGCGCGCTCTGTTCGATTGCGCGGGCGCAAGTTCATTCCGCGCGCGAACGTAAACGTGTCCGTATTACGGATTCCAATTTCGAAAATAAAAAAAAAGAAATATAAAAGTATTTATATATTTTAGAAAACGTGTTACTATGTTATAAAACTCTTGTGTAATTTTTTTGAGTGTTCTGTGCTGTGTCTTTTTTATCTGTATAAGAAGTTAGGATTACTTTACTTTACGGTGAGTTTTAGAATTATTTTTAAAATTTATTGATATTTATACGACCTTCGTATGATATCATACATTGTACTAGTGAATGTCACTATAAATAACGTTGTTTTTCGTTCATAAATATCGTAATAAAATCTCAAGCAAGGTTTTCTTCGGTTTATATTAAATTCTTAGCTTTTAAACTTCCCTGAATCTAAAGAAAAAGGTATAACTACTTACGTATAATTTCTTGTTCGATTTTTTTTACAAGATAAAAGAAACTATTTTTTACACTTTTTTATTTAAAAAAAAATTGCATATTTTCTTTTATTAGATTTTATTACAACTTATAAAACTTCTTAATTCTCTGGTTACATAAAATAATTTCAACGCGCGTGAAGACAGTGCGAGATATTTCCAAGAACTGAAAGAAGCCGTTACTCTGTAAAAATTCATATTAACGTAGTACCTACTTCCATTTCCAACAATTTGACAGACCGTATCTCTTGCAATTCATACAAAAACAATTTTCATACAAATGTGGACGGTCGGTTACCAGTGGTGTAACTAGGGTGGAGTCCTTTCCTGGATTACCATTTAGGGGTTGATAGGTTACCCATTACGAAAGCGGTGAATACCAACACATTTTCTTTTCTGTCCTAGTAGCTACATAAAGTGTGATTTGCCGCCCCGGATGCCACTCATGGTAGTTACGCTTTTTTTTAAACTATTAAAATATTAAGATTTATATTGTACTAGCGGGCGCGGCGGACGTTGTCTTGCTTTGATAGTAAAATAATCTAAAATTCACGCCATCTACCGGTTCCAATTTTGAATCTAAAACCATTCTTTAATCCAACTAAACACACACAAAAAAACTGTCCAGCCGTTTAGGAGTTCAGTCACATACACAGACAAACAGAAGAATTATATGACCATATTAAGAATAGGTTGAAGTAAATTAGCGTTACAAAATTCTTACAAAGGATTTCCGCATATTAAGGCCTTGATAAATTAGATATTTCAGTCACATACACAGACAGACAGAAGATTTATATGACCATATTAAGAATAGGTTGAAGTAAATTAGCGTTACAAAATTCTTACACAGGATTCCCGCATATTAAGGCCTTGATAAATTAGATATTTTAGTATATAGAAACACTTTAAAATATTTGATACCGGGGTCAAACTTAAAAGTTGCAGGGCCCTAGAGCAACAAAGTATTGGAAGCCTGAAATAATTTGGAATAGGCATTACTTTCAGATATTTGAATAAAACGAACTTCGCTGTGTCTTTTTATATTTATGTGTCTATTTATGTCTTAAAAATAAACTACAACCCATATTGTACACGCCCCTTCTCCTGTTAGGACCCCGAGACTGTGGACCTAGTTATCCTTCCCGCCGCCCCAACAATCACGGTCTGTCGGTACACCGTGGGGTTTTAGTCCGTGCGAGTCGGACATAACCCATTCTCCCCCCCGGAAGGGTGGTGTATCCATAAGGGATTTCCCCACGTTAGTAAAAAAAAAGTGCGTCAGAGCAACGAAGTAATGGAAGCCTAAAATAATTTGGAATAGGTATTACTTTCAGATATTTGAATAAAACGAACTTCGCTGTGTCTTTTTATTAGCACAAGTATTAATTTATGTCTTAAAAATAAACTACAACCCATATTGTACACGCCCCTTCTCCTGTTAGGACCCCGAGACTGTGGACCTAGTTATCCTTCCCCACATTCAGCCCTGGTATACCCCATAATCACTTAAAATTGGCAAGACAGGAACGTTAAAATTTTCGTTTCCAAATTATATGCATAAGATATATCAAAACATATCTGATCAGGCTTAAAGTTAAAATCGATGTATTTATAATACTTTACTACAAGGTTTTCGATGAACTATGTCTTTATGGGAGAGTTATGTATAGTGCTAGAAATACTACTAGATAGGACAAGTGTATATTACCGCAAGTCTATCACATTTTAGTAGTTGTTACCAGTAATCGAATCGAAAAAGAATAGGTACAATAATTATATTAATATATCTACTATACGGCGTACGTAGAATAATATGAACTAACCCTTTAAACCAATTTGATTTAATATAGTAACCATATGTAATACGCTATCTACAAGTGACTTTAAACTCGAATAACTAATTAAATAAAATATTTTTACCTACACGCATAGGCGTCTGTCTCTTACTGCGAAGTACCCAAACGAAGAGTGTTAAAAAATAATTAGATGTTCGTTTTCTTGATTGGGAACTTTGTACTAAAAAATAATAATAATGATAAACGAAGCCTACACCTTATTTGTGAAACTATACCGCTTCCCACATATTTTCTGACCCTTCAACAGCTGTCGTTATGTAGGTGTCGAATGACATCAAAACGTGTAGGCACATGTTATTATTTGGACAATAACATTTTAATGAATACGAAAGAGAAAGTGATTTCAAAGATTGGTGCTCGAAATTCATAACATTTTGAAGTGAGGTTGTGTTGTCAAAGAGTATGTAAATTCCATGGAGATAACCTCTAATCTGTGCGACGTTTGACCACAGATAATGTATTGGCATTGACAGATTTCAATCACCAGCGTTGCTTATATATTTTTTTTTCCGTAAACAATCTTTACATTTTAGAGTGGTTTACACTGCAAAGGCAATAATCTCAAATAAAGAAATCATTCACTCTTCGTTCACTCCGTTTTTGCGTTAATTTTTGACATTATATGAACGTAGAAAATGAACATTATTTTCTTAGTGTATTTGTGACAGATGTTATACATAAATTTTATCTTTCTGATTCCTTTCCCATTATGAATTGCAATTGCCAAATATCACAGGGCGCGCAATATAATGAAACGGATACAAAGTTTTTTCTTCAGATATATACATTACTATTTCACGATTATATTCAAAGCTTTCTTACGTTACTAGAGGATTCCTGTCCCCGTTACAGACTGAAACACTATACAGGGGTGTTTCACAATCTGTTTGGTCGCTGTAAATCAAATTACCCTACTAATCACAAATGACGTGAATGAAAATGTACGTTACGAAGAGTATGAATAAATGGGGTACAATTGAATGTCATCAAAACAATATACTCGGTGCCTGTGAGGTCATACTACTCACGTGAGGTGTTAACTGTCTGACCGCGTTGTTAGTCATTGGAAACTTTGATCACGTACGCAATATAAGGTATAAAAAAGGAAAAAAAATATTTATTTCTAGGAGTAATATATGGAATTAATAATTAATGACCAATCGTATTATATGGATGTGAGTGATGGGCTACAAAAGAGGCTGATGAGAGAAGATACGGCAGACTTTTTCTTTTTTTCCGTTTTAATGTTTTTGGTTTCGCATAGAGATAGATATTTGGAATGAGCAATATAAAGGGACAGAGAGATCGCAATTTGATAAGAGGCATTTCTCTTGCCACGTTCCAGGAGTATTATATATAGTGGTATAACTAGATTGGATCAGCTTAAGAATGAATATTTTATAGGAAGTTTGATAATAGCACCAGTGACAGTGAAGTTGAGAAGTAATAGGTTAGCAAGGTACTGGCACGTAATTAGAGAAGTTTTGAGTATAAATGTAGACAGATATAGGAGTAAAGGAAAACGGAAAAATGAATGGATTGATTGTGTTAAAAATAATGCGTACAAAAGGTGTCAATACTGAGATGACATCTAAAAGGAGAGAGTGCAAAAGGAAAACATGTTTTGCCGGCTCTTCTTAGATGGGATAAGGGTAAGAACAAGAAGATGAATAAATAATATATGGAATTACTGAACTTATTCTGAAAATTTATATCTTACTAGGTCTTCCCCGCGACTTCGCTCGAGTTCATTTAAAATTGATTGATCAAGGAAACGGTCGGACGAAAACGTTTCTTACGAATGCTGCCTTAACGATGAGAGATATGTGATTGAGTTCTAGAGAAAAGTCGTAGAGCTTTATAATGCCTACAAAAAAGTCACTAACAGCATATGTGTAACTTTTATATTTAAGACACATTTCTCTTGACACGTTGCTTGAGTATTATATATAGTGGTATAACTAGATTGGATCAGCTTAAGAATGAGTATGTTATAGGAATTTTGAAAATAGCACCATTGACAGTGAAGTTGAGAAGTAATAGATTAGCAAGGTACGGGCACGTACTTAGAAAAGTTTTGAGTATAAACGTGGACGGATATAGGAGTAAAGGAAGACGGAAAAATGTATGGATGGATTGTGTATAAAAGGTGTTAATACTGAGATGACATCTAAAAGGAGAGAGTGCAAAAGGAAAACATGTTGTGCCGGCCCTTCTTAGATGGGATAAGGGTAAGAACAAGAAAATGAATAACTAATATATGGAATTACTGAACTTATTCTGAAAATTTATATCTTATTAGGTCTTACCCGCGACTTCGCTCGTGTTCATTTAAAATTGATTGATCAAGGAAACTGTCGGACGAAAACGTTTCTTACGAATGCTGCCTTAACGATGAGAGATATGTGATTGAGTTCTAGAGAAAAGTCGTAGAGCTTTAAAATGCCTACAAAAAAGTCAGTAACAGCATATGTGTAACTTTTATATTTAAGACACAAAAATTAGTTTTTATCTTAAAAAATAATTTAAAACGTTAAGTGATGTGTATGGGTCATATTATCTACGATAATTATGAATTGTATACCGCCACACGAAGTGGGCACGGGTCAGCTAGTAAGTTATAATTGTTTTTAAGTTTTCGTAAGAACTTGTGAACGGATGTGGGAGCGGATATACAAATGGATATTGTTATATCTGAGACTCATAACTACGAGTGTTTTTTTTTTATGCCGGCCCTTCTTAGATGGGATAAGGGTAAGAACAAGAAAATGAATAACTAATATATGGAATTACTGAACTTATTCTGAAAATTTATATCTTATTAGGTCTTACCCGCGACTTCGCTCGTGTTCATTTAAAATTGATTGATCAAGGAAACTGTCGGACGAAAACGTTTCTTACGAATGCTGCCTTAACGATGAGAGATATGTGATTGAGTTCTAGAGAAAAGTCGTAGAGCTTTAAAATGCCTACAAAAAAGTCAGTAACAGCATATGTGTAACTTTTATATTTAAGACACAAAAATTAGTTTTTATCTTAAAAAATAATTTAAAACGTTAAGTGATGTGTATGGGTCATATTATCTACGATAATTATGAATTGTATACCGCCACACGAAGTGGGCACGGGTCAGCTAGTAAGTTATAATTGTTTTTAAGTTTTCGTAAGAACTTGTGAACGGATGTGGGAGCGGATATACAAATGGATATTGTTATATCTGAGACTCATAACTACGAGTGTTTTTTTTTTCACTCAGAAGTTTTTATGCTATTCATTTTACTATAACCCATCACTAGATGGCGCCGGGCTATATTTTGTTATTATCTATACTAGTCTATACTAATATTATAAAGAGGTAAAGTTTGTGACGTTGTGAGTTTGTGACGTTGTGGCGTTGTAAGGGGTAATCTCAGGAACTACTCATCTGATTTGAATAAATCTTTCAGTGTTATATAGCTCATTCATCGAGAATGGTTATAGGCTATGTCATCACGCTAAGACCAATAGGAGCGGAGCAACAATGAAAAATGTTTTAAAATTTCTTACGAACGCTGCCTTAATTATGAGATATATATGATTGAGTTCTAGACAAAAGTTGTAGCTTGATAATGCCTATTACCGCCCAACGAAGTGGACACGGGTCGGCTAGTAATATTATAAAGAGGTAAAGTTTGTGAGGTTGTAGTGTGTAATATCTGGGGAGTGGGAGTAAAATGGTCGAACGAAAACGTAGCTTGAATAGGCATTCTATTACCGCCCAACGAAGTGGGCACGGGTCCGCTAGTATTCTATACTTTCAATACGGACAAAGGCGCGGGTGGTGGTTAGTGAGAAGATAAAAAAATAGAAATAAAACAGTATAAGACACGTGTGTTCAGGTTAGGTTTTTAGAAACATTTATTAAATAGTCCTCTCATAATGCCATACTAACTACGCCCCACAGTTTCTCCCGCGGTATTGATTATATAAAATCTTCATGAGAATAAGAAATATACTATATACTAAGAAATATAACACTAGGGGATAATTACGTTTTGTATTTGTGAAAAAGAAAATCAATATATACGCAAAATTTTTTACGCTTTTATTTACACATTACAGTTCGCCTCAACGTACTGCGAAGAATGAACCGGTTTTCAGCCAAAGCCTTTCATATTACGTCATGCATATATTTAGAGAGATTCGGGCGAATCGTGACCGCTGAACACCAAAGCAAATAATATAAACTGCCTAATTTTGGACAGTGTCGAATTGCGCAACATGTGGACGGCCTCAATAATTTTCATTTTCATTTAATTTTAAGTGCCATGTCGAGCGGATTTTGGTGTCAAAAGATTAAATGTCAATATTATAGTGTGGATCAATATGTGAACGATGGTGATGTCTGGAATTGTCTCCTCTCTATGTGTCCACTAAATATAATTATTTTTTATATCATAGGAGGCAAACGAACACGTGGGTCACCTGGTGTTAAGTGATCTCCACCGTTCATAGACACTTGGAACACCAGAAGAGTCGCAAGTGCGTTGCCAGCCTGTGATTGGGAGAAGGAGGAGGAGAGAGGGGAGTTGGATATCCAGCGCTCTCACTGAGCGAACGAAACGCAACAATGCAAGTACTGTTACGTCACGTCGATTTTCTGTGAAAGGGTGGTACTACCCAGGGCGAGCTGACCCATTCACACTGAAACCAGTAGTAGCTTCAGTGTGGCTTTACCACCTACAACGTGTGACGTGTAATGTTATATATATGTTAAAAAGATATACTATATGAAGTTTCTTGCCATTTCTTCTCAATGAGTGAACTGCTAGTATATTTATATATTGTGCCTTATATATAATCATTTCAAAGTTACATATACATAACAATGTCCGATTTATATGGATTTTAATGCGCGTGTATATGTTTATAAGCTTTCAGTTCTATCGTATGGTCATACGCACACACGTATTTTTTATATTTATTTTCGTTATACTCAGGGTCGTAGGTTGATATGACAGTGATGACCGCTAAAGGATTCTAAATTTGTTTTTAAAGTTGTTTTGAACTGAACTTGAACTTACCATTACACATTATACTGTAACTTTGCGGTGTTAGTATAAAAATAACATGATTCACAAAAACTATTGACAAACAATTCCAGGATCTCAAAGGGCCTCGTCCCGGTTTGCGCAATCGATGATTAAGTATTTTCAACTTATGTATAACTTAGTTTCAACCGCAAGATATCATGAGTCATTTTACTAACATCATCCCGTGAATGTATCGACCGATGCTGTCATGAGGTTACATTGTTTATGAGATTTTGAATGCTGACTCAACGTTTTGGTTTGGATTTGTTAAGTAAATTTCTGAAGGTGGTAGAGCCACGCAGTAGCTATACTAGTTTCACAGTCACAGAACACCGACGTGAAGTAACTATGCTTGCATTGTTGCGTTTCGTTCGGTCAGTGAGAGCGCCGGAGGCCCACCTCTTTTCCCCCTTTTCCCTTCCCCCATACACAAGCTGGCAACGCACTTGTGACTCCCCTGGTGTCGCTAGTGTCTATGGACGGTGGTGATCACTAAACATCAGGTGACCCACCTGTTCGTTTGCCGCCTTTAACATAAAAAAAAGTAAATTTCAAAAATCTGTTTTTAATAATGACTAACTGTGTTCGCGATTTCATCCGCGTGAAACCATATGTAAAAAAACGGCGATTAAAAAAGTCGTCTGAATGTATTAAGTCCATTTAGGTAGTTGGTAGAGCCTCACCGAATCTATTACTGGTTTCAGCACTAATGGATCGGCTCGCCCCGGGGAGTACCACCCTCTCACCGAAAACCGACGTGAAGTAACAGTGCTTGCGTTGTTGCGTTTCGTTCGGTCAGTGAGAACGCCGGAGGACCACCTCCCCACCCTTCCCATTTTCCCTTCCCCCAAACACAGGCTGGCAATGTACTTGCGACTCCCCTGGTGTTAGAAATGTCTATGGACGGCGGTGATCACTTACCATCAGGTGAACCGCCTGTTCGTTTGCCTCCTATGATATCAAAAAGAGCCGCAATGCTGAGACCAGTAGTCATTATTTTTCGGGAGACTGAATGCAACGATTACGCTTCTTCAGAGCCAACCCATTCATGCTGAAACCAGTAATAGCTTCAGCGTGGCTCTACCACCTACAAACCTTTTGATGGCGGTATGTAAGTTTTCGGGTGGATTAAGCACTTAATAAGACCTTGTTTTTTGTTACCTCGTGCAACAGGAGTTTGGACCTCATAAAATTGTAAAATAATGTAGCACTCCAGCGTAAACAGTGCACAGCGCGATGACATCGCTTATTGAGGGCGCTTATATTAAATCTTGGCATTTGTCCATAACTGCAAAGTAGACGATCATAACAAAACAAACTCTCGGAAACAACTACCTACGTAAAATAGTAATATACAATTCCTATGTCGTATGGTCATCCAGTGGTTAAAATTTGACGTAATTCTTATTTCTTCTTATGGGAGGGCTTTGTAATTTTGATCCATCACCTTTTTGTGTGACAAAGTGTGGTGGAGGTAAAACACCATGTCGCGTAGAGTGTTGAGAACACCCGTTCTCGTTCGATCACTGAAGTTAAGCAATGTCATGCGCGGTCAGAATGTGGATGGGTGACCGCCCGTGAAAATCGTATGACTTTGTTGTATTTTTTATTTAAAATCTTTCCGGGTATCATATATATTAATACGTGAAGCCTAAATTTTGTATCCCTTTTTAACGGAATTGGGCGAACGGCTGAACGTGAAATTTAGCATAGTTAAAGTTTATATGGAGGAGAAGTGCAGAAACCTATTTATTTTACATAAAATGCATTAGAAGTACATTAAATTAATTAAAATATGCATTACTCACACTAATGCTTCAATTTTACACAACATATACACACATGTAAATAAAAAAGACATTTTGACATCTGTCAATAAAGGACTTCCAAAAAGGTTGTGAAGGAGGTAGCTATGTTCGACTGTATGTATTATTTTACTCTTACGTTCCAATTACTCTTTTTCATTCTACATTCAACAATGATATTATAACATACAACTATTATTATAATATTTATCCCTTTAAAAAATCAATGAACTATGGTCGAATGTCGACCACTGGACGCCCACTAGTTACAATAGTTTCACCTACATCGTTGTTTTTTTGTACTATATAAGCAGGTTTCGAGATCCTTATGCACAATTTCATCTAATCGCTTCTAAAGTTTGGTTATGAAAAGGTAACACACAGATAAACGAAGTTACTAATTTATTATTAACTGTGGACATACACTGAAGCTATACATTACACCGTAATCTACAAAAGCGTGATGTTATTCGAAGAATGTAGAACGATAACTAATATTTATTACTTTACAATATAATGAAGAGCAGCAGTTGCCGTCCTAATTTTTAAATAGGTAAATAACAAAAGTCGTTAACATATTTCTACCCATTATCACTGATATTATCGTCTTGTATTAAAAAAATATCTTTTTGCCAACATTTATCCTGAAGAAATAGTAGTTTTCAATGCGCTCACGCATTCAAGCAAGGTATTGGCTATATACTTATTTTAGTTTATTATTGTAGCGTGCATTTTTTTTTTAACTTTATTTTTGGCAACCATCTCTTAGATTATTACTGCCATCGCGGAGTAGTCAATAGTATTATAAGTTCTTCTTCTATTCCATTTTTGGCAACCAATCCTCTAGTAGACTATCACTGCCATTGTATAGTGAGTATCCGTATTACAAGTTTCTTGATATAATTTCAATAAACTAACAAGATGGTGGCCATCTTGTTAGAACATTCCATGGAGTTTTAGTGGCATCTCAGAATTCATGGTCCGTGGTATTATTTTCCAATCACTTCACTTATGCACAATAAACAAACTATATTACATAAAACACCACCAATTTTACACAATATATAGTTAAGTAACACAAGGTTATGAATAAAAAATAAAATCCACTACATAACAGACCGAGATCCCGCCAAAAACCACGCTGGCCATTTTGAAAAATGAACGAGATATTCAATGTCAGATGGATATATATTTTTTCTCGACAGACAAGTCCATTATTAAAGTCTCGGTTGCAAAATCAGTATTTGATTTTCACATATATATTATATGAACACGTCCCAAAATTATAATATTCCATGTTCTGTGGCTTTATTTTCCACCCATTCCACTTGTAATCAAACTATATTACGTAAACACCACTAATATTACAAAATATAGAGACAAATAACACAAGAGTACGAAGAAAATATAAAATCCACCACATGAGAAGCTCAGATGCCGCCAAAAATTCGTTGCTTTTCTTTAATTTTTTTGACAACCAACCTTCTACTAGATAATTACTGCCATTGTCGAGACGTCCCAAAATTATAATATTCCATGTTCTGTGGCTTTATTTTCCACCCATTTCACTTGTGCACTAATCAAACTATATTACGTAAACACCACTAATATTACAAAATATAGAGACAAATAACTTAAGAGTACGAAGAAAATATAAAATCCACCACATGAGAGGCTCAGATCCCGCCAAAAATTCGATGGCTTTCTTTTATTATTTTGACAACCAACCTTCTACTAGATTACTGCCATTGTCGAGTAGGTAATGTTAATTACAAGTTTGTTGCGATCATCTCAATGAACTAACAAGATGGTGGCCGTGTTGTTAGAACTTTCCAGGGAGTTTTTGTTACAAGAATCCATACTCCGTGGTATTATTTTCGACAACGAAACTTACATTAAATTGAACATTGATATTTAAAATATCAGTTGGGATTATAAATATTAGTTTCGAAACGAATCGCAGTGAATTATTTGATTGTTACGTGAATCTAAAAACATTACGAAACGCTTGTTTCTTTTTACAATTACAATAAAATGAAAGTTGCCAATGTTACAACTTTTAGCACCGAATACGTAATCCGTAAAGTTTAGCAATTTCACAAACAAGAATGAACGGACGATTATACTTTCTGCTAAGTAAATAATAATGTTGTCATTTCTGTCTGTGAGATTTTTTTTTGTAACTTTACCAGCCATCAACTACGAGCGGGGCAATATTTACACAATGTTTACAGCTTATGACTTGCCAAATTTATAATTTAGAAAGAGATTTCATTGAACAATGAACTTCAACGCTCATCAACAAGCCCGGTGAAGTAAAAAATCCCATTTATTTAATAGCGAATTGAGGCTTACACGTTTTAAGTGGTTGTCAGCACGGAATAAACTATTACAATGCAAGTAAGAAGCAAGGGACTGGATAAAAAGTGTGCAAATATGTTGAAATATAATCGTTTTATTTGTTAGCAGATAAAATATTTGTTTTAGTGGTGAGGATGAGTATAGATCATTCAATCTATATCCATTGTCAACGTAGATTACTACATTGACGCGAGCAAAGCCGCCAGAAAATGTTAGTTACAAATGAGTGTTAAATAAATTATAGTCAGGTGCAAGTTACAATATCTACTGTAAGTTACGAAGTTTCAATAAGATGATCAAGTAGTTGGTTTTGTTTTGTATTTCCAGTGGCCTAACTAGAGCATTGGTGCTAAAAGAATAAGATTTTGAAGACTAGCTTTTGTTCTTCACTGTTTTAATTATTTCTACTACTGTTACTATCGAAAATTGACCCAAAATAAATAAATGAAGCGATTAACCAATAGAAAATAAATTTTGATTTGAAATTTCAATGCAGTTCGAATAAATTTACATGTAACTAGCTGACCTGTGCCCATTTCGCTGGGCGGTAACATTTATATTTGTGATGAAATTGTGTGTGATTCGGTTAAAACTGAGTGCTATGTATTTTGATAAGAGTTTATAATTGTTGTTGATAATATGACCAATAAACATCACTTAAGATTTAAATAATTTTTTTATTATAAAAAAACTACTGTTTGTGACTTAAATATAACAGTTAGACATATACTGTCGGCGACTTTTTTTCAGGCATTATCAAGCTCTACAACTTTCTTCTACAAACCAATCATATATCTCTCATCGTTAAGGAAGCGTTCGTAAGAAACGTTTTCGTTCGACCCTTTTTTCTCCGACTTACTTTGCAAATCCGACTACCACAAAAAAGTCTTTCCATTTTTGGGGTTAATATATAGCCTATATGACACACACAAATTACGTAGCATTCTATTGGTAAAATAATTTTCAAAATCAGTTTATTAGATCCAGGTATTACCCCTTACAGATCGTCAATAGCTTATAAACAAAAAGAAGTCCATTGTCAATAGAGAAGAAAAAAATAATGAACTTTGTCTTAACCTATTTATACCTATATAGATAGTCTTTTCTCTATATTTTGTTATGATCCTAAATATATCCTTTTATTCCGTATTCATGACCAGGTATTATCTGCAAACGGGTGTCACGTCCAATGAGTGTCATCCCTTTACTTGAACTTTTTAATAATAACGTCTAGTAAATACGAATTCTGCCAGTGTCAAGTTAGTCATGGAAGAGTCACTTTATAGATATTATTAAATATCCATTGTATAATTAAGTTCTTCCAAATTAGGCCATTGAAATACCCAAGGACCAATATAACAGACATCATGCCTTAAATAGATATATATTTACTCAGTTCGTTAGTGGTATCTGCCGCAAAATACGAAACCGTACCCAACGCTGCGCGCTACAAAAGACGTCCGCGACATATTTTTACCGATCCTCCCGATAAAATAACGGCAGCGAACGATCGTTACCAGCCTGTCTCTCCAAACAGAGCATGTTCACGCCCACGCCCGCGTAACCACAGATCACGCCGCTGTGGTCTGGGGGTAAATTTCGCTCCCGCACACCAGATTACGCCCCCCTCGGCAGCGGCTCAAGCCTAGGTCCGTTCCTTCGGCGTGGAGCCCTTGAGTGCACTGCTCGCGCGATACAGTGACACCAAATCTTTCATTACTGCGACAACATTACACATATCACCTCCAGACACGTGCACGCATAGACGCTTACACATGCAAGTGGAAGGGTTTTATTTTTTTCCCTTATCAAACTGAAATAGTTTAGAAAATTGTCCGATACGAAATATATATACCTAAGAGTTGTTGTGGTATGTATGTTTGGTACAAATATGAATATGAAGTCTATAGAGATCTCGTGCCGCCCCAACTATAGCGGAAGACGTGGGATTTTAGTCCGTGCGAGTCGGACATAACCCTCCCTCTCCCCCGAGAGGGTGGTGTATCCATAAGGGATTTCCCCAAAAAAGAAATAAAAAGATAGATCGCGTTTTGTATGTATCTGGCAACAGCCCAAGCAGAGGTGTGCCGTGCACCCTTGAGCTAGTTGTCAAATAAAATCGGCTGAGTGCTTTAAGCGCTCGCCTTAGTAGTCCGGTGAAGCTGTTAAAACCTTGGTAGGCAAATAGCGTAATCAGTTCCACAAAAAAAATGATATATATTTACATAATAATCACTGTTAGTTATTGTGTTATGTTAACGTTTAATTTTGTTAATAAATACAAAATTGGCCAGAGTAAACACAAAATGTCGTCCCTCATATGAGTGACAGTCGAGAAGATACCTTTTGGTACGCCATTTTGTACATATACTTGAACTAAATGTGAATGAAACTCTCGTTTTAAAACGACCAAATTTCGTAATAGACCTCTTTGACCTTGACCTTGATACTTGTGCATGAGAATAACATCGCACGTATGTACGCAGAAATGACTAATTTATTCCTAGTAGGTAAACAATTACTGTATTGAAGGATCTGACGTGACCTTATGGACTTATAAGGATATATTGCGGTTGTGACCTACGAGGCTTCAAGCATCTCTTTAGTATTCAATTTAAATTTCTACATTTAATATGAGCAGAAAAATAAATGTAAATATTATAATGTATTATTAGAATTTATAAATATTTTTGATATGTGCGGACTGTCGTTATCGTTTGTTCCTAATATGAGACGGAGCAATATTTGCCAGTTTCACTGTTTTATTCTGACCAAAATAATTCCCGATAAGTTTACGTTGCTGCTTTTTGTTGTTTTTAGCAGGTTTTTTTTTATTGTATCACGGCCAAATGACTGCACTGTTGGTGGTTACCTGATGGTAAGCACAGCAGAATCCAAAAACAACGGCGACCAACGAGTGACACACTATCCATCGCCGGTCGTCGCTGTCATGCCGGCCTGCGAAAGTCTGTATATGCACAGGCTGATCCCGAAACGCTTTTTCGCCATGTTGCGTCCCAGTCAGGCTGTAAAACCCTACCATTTCACCATTGCCTCGTTCGTTATTCAGCAGGGTGCACCACGTGCAGGTGAGGGTGGCTTGGATGTCTCAAGTCTTAGATGTTATTCGACACCCCTTACACCCCAGTAACCTTACCTTAGTCTATCATGTAGTGGATTTTAAATTTTATTCATAATGTTATGGTATTTGGTTCTGTATTGTGTAATATTAGTGGTGTTTTACGTAATATAGCTTGATTACTGTGCAGAAGTGAAATGGATCGGAAATAATACTACAGAGCATGGATTCTGCCACAAAAACTCCCTGGAAAGTTCTAACAAGACAGACACCATCTTGTTAGTTCATTGAATTAATTGCAAGAAATTTGTATTTCTATTGTATTGTAGAATATTATTATCTACTCGACTATGGCAGTAATAATGTACAAGAAGATTGGTCGCCAAAAACAAAAAAAAAACATGATAAATTTCTATTAATTCTTTTAGTTTCCTTATTTAAAAATAATTATCACTATATTATCATCTATACTAATATTATAAAGAGGTAGAGTTTGTGAATTTGTGAGTTTGTGACGTTGTAAGGGGTAATCTCAGGAACTACTGGTCCGATTTGGAAAATTCTTTCAGTGTTATATAGCTCATTTATCAGGGAAGGTTATAGATATATATATCATTACGCTAAGACACATAGGAGCGGAGCAGCAATGAAGAATGTTGCAAAATCGGGGTACTTTTTCCTTTTCAGAGCTTCCGCTGCGTCTTAGCGCAAGATAACCATTCCACGCTTACGTATTACCGCCCAACGAAGTGGGCACGGGTCAGCTAGTTTGATATAAAGTTATTAGAATTTTAACAAACCACAATTTTTAAAAAGTCTGCGCCTTGAGCGATTTGTGTTTTCTTGCCATGCAGAAGTGGGGCAAGCGGTGTGATACTGTGTTTTACTCTGTATATAAAATGTGTTATTAAGATAATAAATAACACAGGCAGTGTCGCGGATTTTTGTTTTTCAAAAGCAGGCAAACGATCTGGTTGGTCACCTGATTTTAAGTGATCACCACCGTCCATAGACACTAGCAACACCAGGGGAGTCGCAAGTGCGTTGCCAGCCTGTGTATGGGGGAGGGATAGGGAAAGGAAAAAAGGGAAAGAGGGAAAGGAGGTGGGCCTCTGGTGCTCTCACTGACCGAACGAAAAGCAACAATGCAAGCATTGTTACTTCACGTCGGTGTTCTGTGAGAGGGTGTACTACCCCGAGCGAGCCGACCCATACATGCTGAAACTAGTAATAGCTACAGCGTGGCTCTACCACCTTCAAAACTAGTGATAAATAAAACCGTCCGCGTGGAGTGTTGATTTGACACTGATTTATTAACGTGTTTGTTGTGTAAACTATGTATATGTTAGTTGCTATTCATTCGAGTATGGTGTAACAAACAGTATTCATATTTTTAGTTCTTCGATGACAAAACTTGGCACCTGTTACCAGGTGAAGTGTGTTCTTAAAATAAATTATCATTTGTACAACACGTATGTGTCATTTCGGGGAAGTCGGCGTATATTCATAACTTTTAGTACGTAGCCAGGGATTTATCTGCAACGAGAGTTACACCAAATGTTTTTTTAAATAATTCTTCACTTGCATGTGGAAGCGTAACAAACAGACAAATAAAACCACAGTCGCAATTTAGTCCGGTGAATTCTAGTCCGGTGAAGCTGTAAAGACCTTACCAGGTCAATAGCATAGTCAGTTCGAAAAAAAAAAAAAAA
>MU161042.1:0-47236 GCA_015888305.1 Antheraea pernyi
AAAGTAGCCTAAGTTACTCTTTATAACATCAGTTATCTGTTAGTAAAAATTATGTCAAAACCAGTCCAAATTCCAACTATATCGATAAACGACTGACATATAGCCAAAATTAAAAAATATATACTTTCATATTCAAGTCATAAAAAGCTGTTATTTTCACGTTACGAACTGACACTTTAATTTTATTTAATTGTATAGATTTTTACCAAGAACATAATATAAACTTATAACGTAATATAAGTTCCTATAAATATTACAATGTTTATAGGAAGATAATGTTATATTTTTAATGACTTCCAATACTATTATATTATTATATATAATATTATATTAATTTTTTACTTCACACATTCCACGACATAAAATAATGTAATTGTTACTATAGTTCCAACCTAATTCAAAATTTTTAGATATAAAAAATCACTAGATTGCAAGTTCATATATATATTAGCTAATATTTATCAATAATAACTATTTATGTTTATCGGATTCTTAACTCAAATCTTTAAAGAAGAGAATTGACACAATGAAATCCGTATCGAAACACTGTATTGATACAAATTCATTGTTTTCTCTGGTTGCGTCCGCATGCGGCGAACTGCGCCAAGCTGGATTTACGAGAAAACCGATATTTACTTTTCTCCCTCACAGACAGACACAGCCAAAAGAGGTAGGTCCGTAAGATAGATTTAGAAAGTTTAAAATCACTTTGTGAAACTTTTTTATTTCAGAAATGGTTACACACCTTGGTTTTCTTTAATATCTATATTTTTACGCATACGTTATAAACATATTTTTTATATAACAATTGAAATTATTAATGAAGAAAACCAAATAAAAATCGTAATATAGACAAAATAAATTTCTTAAATTAAATTAATGAATGAGTTGTTTATTTGAGTACTGGAAAGTAAAAGAAAATATTTTTAAATATTAGGATGGATATTTCTTTACACTTCCGGTTGTCACAATTAATATGGCAGTGGGACATGACAGGGGCAATCAATTCCAAGCGGAAGTGCAAAGTAACGTTGCAGATTGACGTGACAGCGGTCAATCAATTCCAGGCAGAAATGGAAAGCAATATCCACTTATTTATTTTAAATGCCATATATATTGTATAAGTGATGAAGCAGCTGAAGTTGTTGACAATACAAACTCACAATGCTAGCTTTCTACTGCAGCTGCCAAAACATCCTCTCAAACGCAGACGATAAGATGTTTTGACAATCTTTATATATAAATTTCTTCTGTGTATATATTAGCTAATATTTATCAATAATAACTATTTATGTTTATCGGATTCTTAACTCAAATCTTTAAAGAAGAGAATTGACACAATGAAATCCGTATCGAAACACTGTATTGATACAAATTCATTGTTTTCTCTGGTTGCGTCCGCATGCGGCGAACTGCGCCAAGCTGGATTTACGAGAAAACCGATATTTACTTTTCTCCCTCACAGACAGACACAGCCAAAAGAGGTAGGTCCGTAAGATAGATTTAGAAAGTTTAAAATCACTTTGTGAAACTTTTTTATTTCAGAAATGGTTACACACCTTGGTTTTCTTTAATATCTATATTTTTACGCATACGTTATAAACATATTTTTTATATAACAATTGAAATTATTAATGAAGAAAACCAAATAAAAATCGTAATATAGACAAAATAAATTTCTTAAATTAAATTAATGAATGAGTTGTTTATTTGAGTACTGGAAAGTAAAAGAAAATATTTTTAAATATTAGGATGGATATTACTTTACACTGCAAAGTAACGTTGCAGATTGACTTGACAGCGGTCAATCAATTCCAAGCGGAAGTGCAAAGTAACGTTGCAGATTGACTCTTTATTTTTGGCAACCAATCTTTTAGATTATTACTGCCATTGTCGAGTAGTTAATAGTATTACAAGTTCTTCTTCCATTCCATTTTTAGCAACCAGTCTTCTGCTAGACTATTACTGCCATTGTCAAGTGAGGGTCGATATTACAAGTTTCTTGATAACATTTCAATGAACTAACAAGATGGCCACCATCTTGTTAGAACTTTCCATGGAGTTTTTGTGGCATCTCAGAATTCATGGTCAGGATACTAGATTGCTCTTGACCGAACGAACGATTAATGACAAATATGACATACCTTTCATGTTTCAATATTACCCCATCTATGTTGCTTATACACAGAAAAAAGATATAATAAAGTAAAGAAAATAGCTCTAAGGAGAATGAATAAGCATTTATTTATTTATTTTACAATGAATATAGAAATATACCTAACAGTTTTTGGCGTTCTCCTTAGAGCTATTTTCTTTACTTTATTATATCTTTTTTCTGTGTATAAGCAACATAGATGGGGTAATATTGAAACATGAAAGGTATGTCATATTTGTCATTAATCGTTCGTTCGGTCAAGAGCAATCTAGTATCCTAATATTATAATGCGACTGTGTGTTTGTTACGCTTTCACCCCTTAACTATTCAACTGATTATAGTAAAGTTTTTGTTTTGTCAGAAGTATAGAAAAGGATATAGTATAGTAGTATAGTATAGTATACTAGTATCTCTCATTTTAAAAAAGAGTACTAATCCCGAGGGATAGGTCAGAATCTACATTCAATTAAGTGCAGCCTCGGGCAAGCCAATAGCTAGTTAAGAATAAAGGTACAATAATACAACTCTGAATATAATAAGGAAATGCCTGTAAAAATATAACGATATAAGTCAAGATGTACTCGTTCTAGTCCTTCGGCAGTTCATTTTAAAAGCGTCCAGTCAATTGTAAATAGTTTAAAGGAGATTAGTATGAGTCAATAGTAACAACCCAGTAGTACAAATGCCAAGTCAATAGTACAACTCACGGTCAATAGTATGGTTTGAATAATCACGTCGGTATATAAATGTTAACATCTCATATGTTGATATATTTGTTGTAATTTCCAAACTATTGAACCAGTTTATTGTAAAAATTGAACAGTTATGAAGAAGCTCTGGCATATTTTCTTATAAAAATAAAAATTTCTATAAAATAACTAACGGTAATGAAAATATTTAGAATAGCTGATAATAATGCCGACCTTGTATCGATTATCTCCTTTTCACACGCCGATGCAATCAAACGATTGTCTTTGAGAAAACAGCTCTTTGTTCTGTCTAAAGTGGTGTAAGCATTGTTATGTGTATTCCGTGGCCCGTTTGTTAAACTTTTACTCGCTCGAAAGGAAAAATAATTGCACGTTGACAGACTGAAAGAAATCCCTCGTTAATGTAAACAGCTCTTTACAAGATGGATAAAGATGTATTGGTTTAACATTTAAAGTAATGACTTCCGTTTTGTTTCGCACTCATTATTTATTAATTCACTTATATTACGTTTTCTTTCAGTCTCATTTCAAAATAAAGAAAAACAAAGACGTCCGATATTTTTTTCGAACTGACTACGCTATTGACCAAGCAAGGTCTTCACAGCTTCACCGGATTACAGAAGACGTCCGATAAGTTCATTAAAATCATCATAGATCAAAATTAAATGATAGTGCATAAACTATACATTGAAAATAGTGTCATAGTGTTATGTCTACAACTTGTAGGAAGTGGTGATAGACAAATAATTTATAATTGAGGCTATTTATTTTCTTATATGCAAAGTCTGTAATGTATAATGAAAATACAATTCCTTTGAGGTTCACTTCCGCCAAAACTATTTAGTCAGCGCCAAACTTTTTGGCCGTTCTGAATATAGCTTCGCAGAACGCAAATTTAAGTATAAATACACATTATATTATTTACATAACATGGAGACAACTTAATGATAAATAAACTTTATTTGTAATAATTTCCTTACTATATTACGCGCTAGCCTGAACTTACGGCTATGTTCAAAGCGGCCAAAAAGATTGACGAGTACCGTATCTGCATAGGACGGAATTTTTCGTGTGTGGTTCTAGGCTTTATTTTTGGATTCGATTGACCTTTAGCCATTTTTTTGAAGTGAAAACTTCTTTTGACGTCTGAGCGGTATTTTTAGCAGGAGATAGAGTTGTGACTTCGCGTCATGAAATGCTAGTTAAGTGTGACCCGACCCGAGCGTGACAGTTACGTCAGACTGGCGACTCATAGCATAGAGTCCTGTTTACGTCTAATATTAATGTTTTGTTTTGAGATTGTGCAGACCACCATACATTTGATTAATTAGTAAGCTGTGTAAAAGTGTATATCATTATTGTTCGAAGTGCCAATAGGACGTGAAAACCACACTAATGTTTTTTTTTCCTTTTTTTTGGCAACCAATCTTTTAGATTATTACTGCCATTATCGAGTAGTTAATAGTATAACAAGTTCTTCTTCCATTCCATTTTTGGCAATCAGTCTTCTAGTCTATGGACGGTGGTGATCACTTAACATCAGGTGACCCACATGTTCGTTTGCCTGCTTTTGATATAAAAAAAAGTGTTTTTTTAATTTTATATTTGGCAACCAATCTTTTAAATTATTACTGTCATTGTCAATTGAGTATCGATATTACAAGTTTCTTGATTTAATTTCAATGAAATGGCAACCATCTTGTTAAAAATTTCCATGGAGTTAGTTTTTGTGGCATCTCAGAATTCATGGTCCGTGGTATTATTTTCCATCCACTTCACTTATGCACAATAAACAAACTATATAACACCACCAATCTTACACAATATAGAGTCAAGTAACACAAGATTATGAATCTATACTAATATTATAAAGAGGTAAAGTTTGTGACATTGTAGGGGGTAATCTCAGGAACTACTAAACCGATTTTGAAAATTCTTTTACCAATATAAAGCCACGTTATTTATGAGCGTCATAGGCTACATATCATTACGCTAAGACCAATAGGAGCGGAGCATCAATGAAAAATGTTTTAAAATCGGGTTATTTTTCATTTTGAGAGCTTCCGCTGCGTCTTAGCCCAAAATAATTATTCCACGCGTGCAAAGTCGCGGGCAGAAGCTATTAACTAATTATATTATCTATAAATTTTATAATAACACAGTTGAATAAGTTTGAGACGATGTAATAATTATAACATGTCGCGTGATGCATGTCGCATCATGCGACATGCAACACAGAGACGAAAAAGTTTGAGACGATGTAATAAAAGTTTCACTTTAATGAAAGAAAATAAAATAAAAAACACATACCGAGGAAAGGAAGTTATATATAATATGTTTATGTATAACTAGCGCGCTCGGGGGACGGTGTCCTGCCCTGGCATTAAAAAAAAAAACACAAATTACACCTTATACAAATAATATACCTTAACTTTCCTCATATTCAATAGTTTTTACGTTTATCGTGAACAAACAGACGTAACATAGGACTTTGTTTTACATACACGGAAAGTTAATTCAAACTAATCAAATAAATGAATTTCTTATAATTTATATACATTTTATTCCTATTTAAAAATTATACCATTTCCTCCATTTTTGACTACATAATACTCTCTTTCGTTATATTTTGCGAGCGACATAAAAAATCAAGTAAGTACTACCCATCTAAAACAACTCTTAAAAATTCAATTTCTTATTTTCCCAGTGCAAATATAGAGTGTGTTTTAGTTGTTCCACCAATAAATGCATATTCAACGTTATATTTGTTCCGTTTGATGTAAAAGACAAATATTTAGATGAAATCTTTAGAAGCCAGCGGAGGGTATTGTTCGAACAGACCGCACTGCGGCAAGAGCTGAGCGGATAATGCGAGTGCGTTGATCTTTCCTTTAAACGGATAACTGTGTCATATGTTGAAGCAGTTTACAAAAAAAAAAAGCGAACATATTGAGTAACTAGCAAGATAAAGTATTTCCTAGTCATTTTAAATTCAGATTTTGTTAGTTTTAGGACTAAATGAGGTTTTGACATTCTGTTTATTTTTTACTGAGTTAATTAAAATGACTGCATTTATCTTAACCGTTGGAACAGTCTAAGACTTAGCAGGCAGTGTTAAAAATTGGGGAAATATTAAGAATAACTGTTAAGACGAAAACCTTCGATGCGTTGGATTTTGAATTGGGACAGTATGAGGATTTTTTCATTTTGTTATAATTCTTGTAATATCCTTGTTATGAATATAAGTATATATAATATAGGTTACTTGTCAAGATGTAAATTCTATACACTTGATACGCTACACTTTATTGCGAAGTTAGTATGAGGATTTTTTCATTTCGTTATAGTTCTTGTAATATCCTTGTTATGAATATAAGAATATATAATATAGGTTAGTTGTAACGATGTAAATTCTATACACTTGGTACGCTACACTTTATTGCGAATACAGCATACTGCATTCATCACAGCATGTTGTTTATTCAAAAAGTTAAGGCTTCTGTAGGATTCTAACTTACATCAATCAATACGTGTATCTAATGTATCCATACACGTTAGTACTGGAAGGTCGTTGCCTCACAACTTATATTCTGAAGAACGGGTTGTTATTCCCATCTTTATAAACTGCATTAAATATCGAGAACAGTTGTACAAATGGATTGAAGATTGTTTAAGATTTCTGCATGTTCGTTCCAACGTGAAGGAACGGAAACACGATTTAATAAAACACGATGGGAATCATAAACCGACCGACCATCATTTTGTATTTATTATTCTGTCTCTGCGAGTTTTCTTTCGGTTCCTCGAAGAATAATCGTATATATTAATATTTTAAATATAAACTTCAGTTTTCAGAACTTTTTATATTACAGTATTCTTGGAAGCTATTAAGACACGAGATACTATTTTTATCATCACGCTTTCATTAGCTTCACCTGTATGTATGTTTGTAACCGACTCCTTTGAACTCGATTTTGTCCTACTTTGAACGATCAGATTTAATTCAAACTTTGAACACCTGTCAAAGGTCGAGGTCGAAAAAATTGTTAAAAAAAAATAACTAAAAAATGAAAAATAAATAATAGTTTAAAAAAAACTAAAAAAACACACTTTCATAGAAAATCCATCTAAAAAACCGAAAATAAAATTTTATAAATTTGGTATCTGTTTTTTAGATGGATTTTTTATGAAAGCGTGTATTTTAGTTTTTTTAAACTATTATTTATGTACCAAAAAAATGTACAAGCCATAGCTACTACACAATAAACATATTATGTAACAGTTGAAATCAGAAACATTTTAGAGTACTACATTTCACAAACGCAAAAACTAGTTGCGAGTAAACGAAGTAATATTTCTCAAAAATACTTTACTATTTGGTGGAATTCCACGACGTAGTTGCGCTAGACATTATTATGACATGTGTAACGATTGCTGCTCGTTCGTAATTGTCAAGATTTAGCCGCAAACACGTCTTTACTCGTCTGTATAGGAACATCGCCAGACTTCATGCTCTAAATCGTACTTACTGTTTGTATTCAAAATACTCGCCAACGTAGAGCGTTGACTGGCAAATGAAATTGCTATAAAACTTTTTTTTTTTTTTTCGAACTGACTAGACGCTATTGACCAAGCAAGGTCTTAACAGCTTCACCGGACTACTTCTATAAGACTATTTTGTTTATAATGATTCGAAATAAGAAACATATACATTGAATGTATGATTAATATACCTAAGAGAATTTATATTTTTTATCAGTGTACAACATCGTAGCCGTTATTTTAAACACAATGTACAGTAAAAAGAATGGCAATCAACAAGATATCTATAATCTATTGCTAGTCTTCACACAGAGGCACTGTGACAGATTTTCCACCATGTGCGTGATGGTAGCAATCTAGTAGAGCATAATCTATATCTACCTACAGTAATGATATCTATTTTGTAATTAATTTTAATGATTTAAAATGGTCTTTATACTATTTTTATAAACTAAAATGATTCCGGTACCCCTACAACACATCCGAGACGCGACCGGAACATTAACACTAGCGCCACCCTATTAGATAGTTTAGCCTATAAAAGGCAAGAGGTCGTTAATCGGAGTCCGGTGAAGCTGTAAAGACCTTGCCAGGAAAATAACATAGTCAGTTCGAAAAAAAAAGCCGTTACTCGGACGCTCTTTTCTATGTCAAAGTTATTGTAGGGCGAAGCTCTACTCGGATAAATAGTCACAGTGCTTATAGACTGTTATTTGGTTCTCCTGTCTGACCGATTATACTTTAGTTTATTACACTACAGTCCTCTCCAAACTTTTTAGCAGCTCTGAACATAGATGCACAGATCACATATTTGGGTATAAATGTGTAAGACAACTTAAGGATAAACCAATTCCAATTTTAGATTCCTATAATAATATTTAAACGCCTAAGTGTACTAATAAATGGATATTACACCCGGTGTATGGTGTATGTCGCATTTAGTCTCACACAATGATCGTATTCTATCACCCGGAAAAGTATAATAAGACGTCTGAATATTTCGCATTCCGTAATGGGTGAATTCTTACAGAAACAGGCTACAAACAAACGAGGCAATGGCGAAAGCGGGGTGGTAGGGGTTTACAGTCTGACTGGGTTGCAACCACCATGTATATGGCGAAAAAGCCCGTCATAGTGATTCGCTTCTGCGGGTCACGTTTCGGGATCAACTTTTGCATATCCAGCTTTTCGCAGGCCGGTATGACTGCGACGACCGGCGAATGTGTCATTCGGTGGTCGCCATTGTTTTTGGATTTTACTGTGCTTACCATCAGGTATAGTGCAGTAATTTTGCCGTGCTACAATAAAAAAAAGAAACCATTTGTGTTTAAGATAAAATCTCAATGTACTTAATTGCATCTTTCGCCAGATTCACAGCAACTAATGTTCTTGAAAGTGTATGTAAAGTCGCTGAAACGTGGTAATTATACAAAAAAACATTACAGTACACTTAAGAGCTTTAATTATCATATATTAACTATAGAAATATTTTAATGAACTATAAAATAAACCTTGCTCTTTTTATTGTGCATGCGACGATAATATTACACTTTACAATCTATGTATTTAACAAAAATTATAGCCCCTATTCCGCCAATGCAAATTTATAAATTATAGTTCCGGAATTAAATTCACTACATTAGTTTGTTCAGTAGCAGGTGGCTTCTGGACCATTGATGGGATCTGCTCGCCGCTACGAGTTACGACTTACGGACCATTAAATGGGACTGTTAACAAAATAAAGTGTATTTATGTCACTGTTTCACGTTTGTATTGATGTATTTAAATATAAGACAGTATTCTAAGACTAAATACTATGTTATAACATTTAGGATGGTTGATCGGTACACTTGTTCTGTGATATTGAAATAGTTATTTATGAGTAGATATATATTATATATACTATTCATTTTATCTATTCACTATTTATATATTTTTAGCTATATTTCAATATTGAGTTGAGTTTATTATTATCTCTTTAATGTTATCCATTCGTTTACATCTATTATGTTTGTGCTACATAAAATAACTTTTATTTTTGCTAACAATAATGCTAGTTTGTTTTTGGTATCAATGCCTTGTGGTATTAAGCTCGCCATGTACAAGCTAAAAAATGCATTAAAGGACGGCTGAGTGCCTTAAGCGCTCGCCTTAGTAGTTCGGTGAAGCTGTTAAGAGCTGTTAAGCTGTCAATAGCGTAGTCAGTTCGAAAAAAAAGCATTAAAGTATTCATTCATTTATTCATAAAAAGATAAATTTATTAAATATAGTTCTTTGAACAAGACTAATTTCAAATACACTGCTAAAATAATATCTTCAAATAATAACCTAATATTTTTCCCTTATAATGATATTTCGTTATATTGATTTAAAAACATCTTATTATTTTATGAACCATAAAACCATATGAAATGACGTAACATTGCTAAACTGTTTTCTAAATGCAATCCAATCACACTTAGATACATCGTAAATATATCGTAGATAAGTTACTATCGGAAATAATAAACTGCAAGGTTTTCAGTAAAATGTAAGCGTTCATTTCCTTAGACAATATTGACGTGATGACGTCTTATAAATCGATGAACGCCGGCTGTACGCACAAAAAAGCATCACTCTTTGTCACGTTCCGCCTGAGCCGAGCGTGCAAGCGAGAGCGCGGAACAAGCGATAGAGAGGCGTGATCGGGCCAATCGTTCGTCTTGTGACGCATCTATCTCGCTTCCACTCCATCGGCCGATGCTTCGGAGTCGTTATCACGTAAAATTATCGTCCATACATCGACTTTACGGACAACAGTATTTTTTTTTTATGTTTTAAAATAATGGTTAAAATAGTGGTTATTCGTGCAATCAGTGAAGAAAAAACATGACTAACATGCAATATTAGAAGTGAAGTTTTATAATAATCACTTTTAATATTAACTGCTGTTTGCTTTATCGATACTTAATATTTACGATGTCAATCTCACGGAAGGAGAAATGCTTTTACACTTATACTACAGTTAATCTTATTATAAAGGGAAACGAAGCTAGAAACAATAAATGTCATGTTTACCACGCACTAATGTAAAAAATTCTAAAATGTTTCCACCCCTACAAGACAAATAAAAACACTACAATAAGATAATGTGTTTATTTAAATGAATTTGTCTGTGATGATTGTTCATCCGTTTGAAGTTTAACCGGCTTCAAAAAGGTAATATTTCTCCCTAGTATGTGCACGACATTCCCAAAAAACTACAATCTATGCATTTATGGAAAGGTATATGATATATTATGCTACCATTTTATATACAGACTTACATACAATAGTCATGTATAAATAAATCTTTAACGAAGTCAGCTTACCAAAACTGAACAACTGAACAAATTGTTCCTAAAACCTATAAAGATTCCAAAAAAGAGAAAACTCAAGAGAATTATTAGAGGTATGTGTTGTATAAATACTTAACATTCTCTAGATAGTATCGAGTTTAGACTTTCATAGAATGTAAAAAAACAATACAGATTTATTTTAATTATATTTTAACTAGCGGGTCCGGTAGACGTTGTCCCACCCCGATTATAAAAAAATCCTTGACAAATTATATACCAAAACGTTCCTCATGAACACTTTATCTACTGGTGAAAACCGCATGAAAATCCGTTCAGTAGTTTTTGAGTTTATCGCGAACAGACAGACAGACGCGGTAGAGGACTTTGTTTTATACTATGATTATGTAATGATGATATAAGATTTGGTTGTTAAGTTTAATTATTTTTTATGACTGCTAATAACAAGATTTCAAACAAACACCGACAACTAAAATGTCTGTAATTTCTCGACACATACTACCTAAGATGTGATAATTACAGTTATGAACACTCGTGTTTGGATTAAAATAATTAACCTTAGCGAAGGCCACGGCAAATGTCGCGACTCTTTGGATTAAAGCCAATGTAATAATAGGAAAGTACAATCTGTTTCTATTAATGACAACAAGGAAATACGATGCGACATAACGCTACTAAGAAATAAACCTACATTCAAAATTAAAATATTCACGATAAAGAAAAAAGATGCGTGCCTAGAATAACTTCTATGGTAATATTTATATTTGTACCAATAGACTTTGTCGTAGTAAACATAGTTGTGACCTTCACGTTATTTTTAAAAATCCTCACAAACAACCAATAGTCGTTTACTCCAATTACTGACATAAGTATTAGGAACCATGTATATTGCTTTTATCTCTTCTTAATATCAAATACTTTAATGTTTAATTCGTAAGAAAATCAACACAAGTAACTCTAAGATATTAATGTGTAGTATTTTATCTAGTCAAATTCCGATATGTTTTTAATCGACCCTATGTCGTCACGGCAAACGGCATAACGCTCTCTTATGGCGTCATGCTCCCTCTACACCCCCGCTTTCGACTCCCTTGTCTGTGTGCGCGTATATACTAAATACTTCATATCCTCCTTTTGAGTTGCATATTCTTTCTAACCCACTATAATATACTGTATAGGTTAACCGCTACTACGCACGCTTTGTATCTTTTTTTTTAATATTGTTAATTTTTACTGCATATTTTCTTTATTGGCTTTCATTAATTATAAATTCTAATAATAACTACCGGGCACCCCGTGACGGCTAACTTCTTTTCTATTCTACTACAAATCTCTACAGACCGAAGATTTTTAGAATAAAACGTATTCGAATTTGTATTTATAAGACAAACTAGACAAGAGTTACGCGCGTGTACGTGTTTAGCTCCACGTGTAGTCCAGTACAGATACTGTACCATCCCGCAACAGACCACTCGTTATGGTATTTCAATATATTTTATTAGTTTATGTTTTGTTTTAAAAACAATGTTCACATGAACACGAATAAATCTATTTTAAAAATATCACATAAATAATGCTGAAGGTGGTATAGCCACGCTGTAGATATTATTTCAGCATGAATGGGTCGGCTCGCCCGGGGTAGTACCACCCTGTCACAGAACACCGACGTGAAGTAACAGTGCTTGCATTGTTGCGTTTCGTTTCGTCAGTGAGAGCGCCGGAGGCTCTCCTCTTCTCCCTTCCCCTCTCCTCCCCCCAAACACAGGCTTGCAACACACTTGCGACTCCCCTGGTATTACTAGTGTCTATGGACGGTGGTGATCACTTAACATCAGGTGAACCACCAGTTCGTTTGCCTTCTGATATAAAAAAGAAAATCTCTTACCTTTATATCATAGTAGCTAAGTTTTAAAGCCGCTGTGATGAAAACACCGTCCACTGATCTTCAATAGAGTACGTTTTTCACAATAAAAATTACACTATCATTTCATTTAGAACATTGTCTACGACGCGACGACTCGTGCGTCCATAACAATTTTAATACCGACAAAACAATTCTAAACAGCAATAAAACGTCTATTTATACACTGTAAATTCTGATTTATACACTAATCATTTGTCACAAACTTAATTATTCATAACATACCAGAAGATCGTTAAACCGTTTACTAAGCGATGTGTATCTTGCACCTGGAACAAAAATAATGACATTAATGAATTATTCACATTACGATGTAATGTAAAATGTAATTTATTGGCCAGACTCAATTTATCTTGATATTGAACAAATAAATTATAGTAGATAACTATTTAAAACCTAACAAAATGCTATTACCTACTTTAATGTTTATAAAAATATAGTATTTTTATTAACAATAAATACGTATCTATATTCTGTCTATATATATAATAAAAATGTTAATCTAACGTGTTTGTACTTTTTCGATTTTCGTGAGAAAAATTGTTGCAGGTGTCTGTATTTTTATTTACAATAAATACATATCTATATTCTTTTTATATACATACAATTAGAATGTTAACCTAACGTACTTTTTCGATTGTCGTGAAAAAAATTGTTGCAGGTGTCTAGGAATAAATTATAAAATACATTTCAATTATTTTTAGAAATGTCTGTCTGTCTATTTGTATAAAAACGCATCACTGCTAAAATAGTAAAATAGTACAAAGCACGAAGCATATCTTCCAGAATAATTTGATCTTTATTCCATTAAAATCGGTCCACTCTAACAAAAGTTATTGTAATTTTAATGACGACGCGGCGTAAGTACGAGAGTGAAGTAGATAAATAATGGACTTAATACATTTTTTTTTATGTCATTGGTGCCAAACGAACATGTGGGTCACTTATGTTAAGTGATCACCACCGTCCATGGACACTAACAACACGCGAGGAGTTACAAGTGCGTTGCCACCCTTTGGGGGGAAGGGTTAGGGAAGGGAAAGGGAGAGGAGAGAGGAGAGGGGAGGGGAGGTGGGCCTCCGGCGCTCTCGCTGACCAAACGAAACGCAACAATGCAAGCACTGTTACTTCACGTCGGTTTTCTATGAGAGGGTGGTACTACCCCGAAGGAGCCGACCCATTCAACACATCCGACACATTCAGATGACTTTATTAATCATTGTTTTTTACATAAGGTACCATGGACTAAGTCACGGGCATAGCTAGTTGTCTATATATTTTTTCACGCTGGGAATAGTGTGTTTTTTTCTCACACAGTTATTTACATCACAAAAGAAACGGTCACTAATCTGACAATAGAATTATTACAAAAATTTCGCCATCAATCTTCGAGAGCAAAAAGTCGTCAGGACTCGACGTTTGATTTATCTATTTGAATATTAGCCCTCCATGTCTCACGAGAAATATATAGGTTACATCCTAAAAATTCCACGCATTGGAAAAATAGTATTATAACTGAGAATTTGTTCATCATTAGTAACGTATTGTTTTTATGACCTGTGTCCATTAGTGTTATAAGTAGGTCGAGATATCACGTCAATGGCGCGTCGCAATGACGTTTACAGAATGTTGAAAATCATGTTGATGCCATATAATTTTATTATGCACAAGAAATTATCAAAATTAATACACGGTTACTTCAACAAATAGCATTTTTATCAGATATCCCATAATATAGAGTGTTCCATTCCAACTTGCAATTATCAGAAAATGCCGATAAGTGGTGCCTAGTGATAGTATTTTAATTCGTTAATAGAATGTAAGACGAATGAGACGAAAGAGACTAATACTACTACTGAATTAAAGTTCTTCCGGTCATAATATCTATCTCGGTATAGCCTTCGTATGGATTACCAGCTTGTATAGCACAAAGAGAAACGCTAATTACGGATATTGTAAAGGTAACGAAATAGCAGAACATTTTTTACATTTTTAGCGTTAGACCACAATGTCATCTGATGTTAAATTTGCAAGATGGTAAATACAACAAATCTAGAGGAGGGTCTGGCTCTCAAATACATCTACTACAAGATACCAACAGATGCTTTTGTTTTTATTGTAGCACTGCAAAATGACTGCACTGTGCCTGATGGTAAGCACAGTACAATCCAAAAACAATGGCGACTGCCGACAGTATCCATCGCCGGTCGCCACTGTCATGCCGGCCTGCAAATAGCTAGATATGATCCCGAAACGCGACCCGCAGAAGCGATCACTATGACGGGCTTTTTCGCCATATACATGATGGTTGCGACCCAGTCAGGCTGTAAAACCCTACCATCCCGCTTTCGCCATTGCCTCGTTCGTTATTCAGCAGGGTGCACCTTGCTTGGCGATAGATTTGCAATTTGAAGGTGGTAGTAACCAGGCGTAGAAGCTTAGAAAAAATCCTACCGTCATTACTTTCATTACTATGTTTTCTTTTACTCTAAGCTCCAACTCAGTTGCAAGGATTCGAACCTACGTTGTCGCGGAGTCCGAACAGGCTATCAACTAAGCCAACATCGCTTTAGAAATGTACCAGTCACAATTAAGCCTTAGTAAGGCAACAACAGAATTCACTCTACGAGTCAGTCTGTAGAGAAAATTATACTTTTTATCATTTTTATTATCACATTTTATGGATTTGCAAAATGCGTAATTAAGGGACAAATCTGTTTATAGTAAGAGCTAGATAATCATTTTAATGCCAAAAATAATATAGAAAATGAAAGCATCGATACAGTGAAATTAGGCGTTATTCAAGAATAGAACCTAGTTAGATTCAATGATTAAATAATGGAATATTTTCGTCGTATAAAATCAGAAGACACTAAATAGGGCTGGCCTATAAATTACTAATAAGAAAACGATACATTATGTTTAATCGTGTATGTACCAAATAATATAGCTTAATGCCATAAGGCATTTTCTTCCAGCTAACCAGCGGTATTGATATTAAACAAAAACTTTTGTAGGTTAGTGCCTATAAAAACAAAACAGAACAAAATGGATAAATAAATATATACATGTATAAAATATTATAATAAAATAAATACATATATAACATAAATATACATAATTACTTACATACATACTTACAAATATATAACAATGACAAAGAAAGTAATAAAAATGTATACACACAGCACAAAATAATTGTCGAGACTATATTATTTTAATTTCTGATACAGACGAAGTCGCACGGGTCAGCTAGTCTTATATATAATTAAAAATAAATTATCGAATATATGTTAGTGCATCACTTCAGAAGCCGCGATTGCACCTATTAGGCTAATTCTCTTTTGGTGTGCTTGTTAAGATCAGAAAGTTTGTATGAACGAAATGTAAGAAAGTTAGGTTTTAAAATCTCCATAAAAAATGAATGAGACAAAATATACTTCAAAGATATTGACAGAAATTACAGATTGATGTTCATTTGTTCAATTGTCATTTTATTTAATTACATGGTGGTGTTGTAAAGGCAATATTTGCTCTCATTTCCTTTTTATTTTTCTTATGTCATAAGTGGCAAACGATACAGGTGTGTCACCTGATGTGAAGGGATCACCACCGTCCATGGACACTAACAACACCAGAGGAGTTGCAAATGCGTTGCCACCCTTTGGGGGGAAGGGTTAGGGGAGAGGAGAGATGAGAGGGGAGGGGAGGTGGGCCTCCAGCGTTCTCACTGACCGAACGAAACGCAACAATGCAAGCACTGTTACTTCACGTCGGTTTTCTATGAGAGGGTGGTACTACCCCGGGCGTGCCGACCCATTCATGCTAAAACCAGTAACAGTTTCAACGTGGCACTACCGCTATTAGACTGAATTACATTGCTAGTATACCCGTAGTAATCTAGATACAGATAAGCAGAGACAAACAGTTAAGTACATCTTCTTCGTCTTTTTCTCGACCGATCTCTTTATTTTTATATTCTGGAAATTGACGAGTTTCAACAATTAAACGAAATTACGAGTGATTTCAATGAAAATTTGGAAAAAAGCTCGTTTTTTCCTTAATACCGTAATATGAAAAATTAATTAATTATAGTCAAATTTTGACCACTAAATGTTAATCATTATTAATAAATCAGAAGTTCTGTCTATATTTGTAATTAATTTTTTACAAGGTTTTAAAAATAATTGCCGGTTAGTTAATTTTAATTCTAACCTTGCTCAATTCTTATGACATTTTGTACACCGCCAGTACATGATACTTTTCAATTGATAGGCTAACGTATAGACACAAATATTAATGACTCTTTTAGAAATGGTACAATATAAACAAAATTATGAGACTACCATAATTACTGCGTAATAAACGTACGTGGAGCCGCGGGCATATTTAATATGTAACAATAATGTACTAATCGGAACCAAGGGCATTATCAAAATAGCAAATTTTTGCGTTCAATTATAGGGCAAGGTTAATTATAGATCTCGGTAAAAATAACATTAAAATGAGCGTACTTAGGGTATTAATTTAACTTACAAAATAATTAAATATGCATGTATGTAGATGTTTCGTTTAGGTAGGAAGAAAATTCAACACATTACGTCTATGTATTTAAGCATTATATGGGCAGTACGGCAACTACTTTTAGGCTTTAGTTATCAAGATTCGAATTAAACTTGTAAATCACGTTCATTTTGATGTCATATAATGATATAGAATGGACATGTATCGAGAAAGTTTAAAAAGTAAATTTAAAATAACTGAAAGTTAGATGTACAAGAATGAAGACATATCTATTTTCTATGTATTCTACACAAGTTTTATGCTATCCATTTTAAAATAGGCTAACGTATAGGCACAAATATTAATGACTCTTTTAGAAATGATACAGTATAAACAAAATTATGAGACTACCATAATTACTGCGTAATAAACGTACGTGGAGCCGCAGGCACAATTAATGTGTAATTATAATGTACTAATCCGAATCCAGGGCATTATCAAAATAGCAAATTTTTGCGTTCAATTATAGGGCAAGGTTAATTATAGATCTCGGTAAAAATAACATTAAAATGAGCGTACTTAGGGTAGCGTAATTTAACTTACAAAATAATTAAATATGCATGTATGTAGATGTTTCGTTTAGGTAGGAAGAAAATTCAGCACATTACGTCTATGTATTTAAGCATTATATGGGCAGTACGGCAACTAGTTTTAGGCTTTAATTATCAAGATTCGAATTAATTTTAACTCGTAAATCACGTTCATTTTGATGTCGTATAATGATATAGAATGGACACCGATAAAGTTTAAAAAGTAAATTTAAAATAACTGAAAGTTAGATGTACAAGAATGAAGATATATCTATTTTCTATGTATTCTACACAAGTTTTATGCTATCCATTTTAATATACACGCTGTTAGGCGGCGCTTCAGTACTTTAACCTCTGTGTCATTCAACCGACTCTCATAAAAACTGAAAACTGTTAGAGATATACCATTTTTTTATATTATAGGTGGCAACTAATAGGCGGGTCATCTGATAGTAAGTGATCACTGCCGTCCATAGACACTAGCAAAACCAGGGGAGTCGCAAGTGCGTTGCCAGCTTATGTTCGGTGGAGTGGTGGAGGAGAGAGGGTGCGGGGAAGTGGGTATCCGGCGCTCTCACTGTAGCAACTGTGCAAGCACTGTTACTTCACGTAGGTTTTCTGTAAGCGGGTGGTACTGAAAATTCAGCACATTACGTCTATGTATTTAAGCATTATATGGGCAGTACGGCAACTAGTTTTAGGCTTTAATTATCAAGATTCGAATTAATTTTAACTCGTAAATCACGTTCATTTTGATGTCGTATAATGATATAGAATGGACACCGATAAAGTTTAAAAAGTAAATTTAAAATAACTGAAAGTTAGATGTACAAGAATGAAGATATATCTATTTTCTATGTATTCTACACAAGTTTTATGCTATCCATTTTAATATACACGCTGTTAGGCGGCGCTTCAGTACATTAAACTCTGTGTCATTCAACCGACCGTCATAAAAACTGAAAATTGTTAGAGATTATACACCATTTTTTTATATTATAGGTGGCAACTAATAGGCGGGTTGATGGTAAGTGATCACCACCGTCCATAGACACTAGCAAAACCAGGAGAGTCGTAAGTGCATTGCCGGCTTGTGTTTGGCGGAGTGGTGGAGGAGAGAGGGTGCGGGGAAGTGGGTTTCCGGCGCTCTGACTGACCGAACGAAACGCAACAGTGCAAGCACTGTTACTTCACGTAGTTTTTCTGTAAGAGAGTGGTACTACCCCGGACGAGCCGACCCATTCATGTTGAAACCAATAATAGCTTCAGTGTAGCTCTATCACCTACAATATTTATTTTGTTATAATACAACTATTTATTACATCAAATAATGATACTAGCAAATAATAACAAACGTAGGTGAATTCGCGGGCACAGTTGATATGACATAGATTTTAAGTGTGATCATAATGTAAAATAAGCTATGAAAAGTTGGTCAGTTGGTTATTCTACTTTATTTGCAAGTTCTTTGGGCATTAGTATATGCATTTATAATAACTAGCGGTCGTCCAGTGTTGGAAATTCAACCATAATTAGATGTACAATTTTTTCAACTCGTGTTAATATATAGATATATGAATTATATGTTTTTTTTTTATAGTAAAAACTAGAATATTGTAAAAATACTGTGGATCAGAAGACGTAAGGATCGTGAAGTATGACGAATAGAGACTTACAAATAAAGGCTTCGACTCGTTGACGGTATGGAAAAAAAAACTAAATCTATCCAAAATGTTTTATTGGTAACACGGAACCTTGTCAATAGTTATTAAACATTAAAAAGTAAAAGTACACTGAGAAAACAGAGTAAAAAGTACGCAGTAAGGTTCGGTCTCTGTGGAAGAATTGATTGCCCGACGACAACACGGTATGGAAAAAAATAAATGTATCCAAAATGTTTTATTGGTAACACTGAACCTCGTCAATTGTTATTAAACATTAAAAAGTAAAGAAAATCGGTTCACAAGCAGAGGAGAAAATGGCACTGAATTTTTATAACTTCACCTATTTATATACGAATTACAAGTTAAAAAGTACATTGAGAAAACAGAGTAAAAAGTACGCAGTAAGGTTCGAACTCTGAGGAAGAATTGATTGCCCGACGACAATCTAACATTACCGAGAAGAGCCGAATTGTGAATGCTTATTTCAGCGAGGTATCAAAATTTCAAAAATAAATACACGTAGAACAGTAGTTCAATAGATTTACAGTTTAAATAATTGTAGATAAACTAAATATATAAAATATTGGGAGATTAAAATTTTAAGACGAATTAATTGGAAATCGTAACTCGGTCAAAATATAATTCTCCGACTAACTTCGTAGCAATTAGGCGGAAGACCAAATTACGTCTCTTGGGATTACATCACTAATTGCTGGAAACGTCATTACTCTTCGGGTATTGACAATTTATCAACAGCCATAGATTTATTACATTTCATAAGATATTGGAAATAGCATTTTGAATGTTCTAATTTGAGCATTAGCTAATTCTCTGAGATATTATAAGTTTTATCCTTAAATCATTAAGCTTTAAATGTAGTGATTTTACAAGAAACAATATTTATATTAAAGTCAGATTTGAGTTATTAACTCATGTTGGAATTGTCGGATTTTCAAATGTTCTAACAATATTAACAAATAGCTGAATTGGAAATGATTTAATAGAAAGATAGATATTTATTCAAACTAAAAGGGCTTGAGAAAGGATTTTTGTTTCATTTATTAAGGAGCTTTTTTTACTATATCAGCCCATAGTAAACTTAACTTAATTTACAGGCTGAATGTCTTCAATAAACACATTATTAAAGCTAATATAAACTAAATAGAAAGATAGATATTTATTCAAACTAAAAGGGCTTGAAAAGTTTTCTTTTAAATTTATTCAGGAGCTTTTTTTACTATATCAGCCCCATAATAAACTTAACTTAATTTACAGGCTAAATATCTTAAATAAACACATTATTAAAGCTAATATAAACTACTATAGCGTCATTAATAACGACTCAACATCATTACATAGTATAAAACAAAGTCACCTACCACGTCTGTCTGTCTGTCTGTTCGCGATAAACTCAAAAACTACTGAACGGATCTTTATGCGGTTTTCACCAGTGGATAAAGTGATTTCCGAGGAACGTTTTGGTGTATAATTTGTCCAGGATTTTTTTATAATCAGGGCGGGACAACGTCTTCCGGCCGCTAGTCTCAAATAAATTCAGTGCTTCAATACTATTACGTTTGGATAATAACCTATGAAACATTCCAATATCTTGTAAATCCAAGTTAAGAGACGACATCAGTAACTGTCTACCTGCTTGAAACCGAATACGTAATATGTTACTACATAATACACATCTTCTACTACCCCACACACTTCACTGTTTGGTGTAGGTTGAGAAAGGATGCAACTAAGCACGAGACCCTTGTGTATGTTTATAAAATAAAATTACAGATTACATTTAAAAGAAAAAAAAATCACACCGGTGCGAATCGGACTTGAGCACCTACGAGTCTCTCCATCTTTATATATAAATTTCTCCTGGACGTGTGTATGTCACTGAACTTTTCCTAAACCGCTGGACGGATTTTGATGAAATTTTGTGTGCGTTTTCGAGTGGAATCGAGAATGGTTTAGATTCCGTGGTTTAGATTCAATTGAATCCGGTAGGTGGCGCTGCGATTGGATTTTAGTTTTTTTTTTATTATCAAGGCAGGACAAGGTCCGCCCGGCCCGCTAGTATATTATATATTTGTTTTCTTTCTTTTAGTTAGAATATTTAGTCATTTTATTATTATTTGTTATGTTGCCTTAGGATTTCTATTATATACACATCAAGATTGACGTTTCTGTTGTGCCATACGATAGAACAAGATCATCATAATGTAGGGAGAGCAAGAATATTGCGATAGAGAAAAAAAAGCCATCGGGAGATGGTAGAGCCACGCCGAAGCTATTACTGGTTTAAACATGAATGGGTCGGCTCGCCCGAGGTAGTACCACCCGCGCCACAGAAACCCGACTTGAAGTAATAGTGCTTCCATTGTTACGTTTCGTTCGGTCAGTGAGAGTGACGGAGGCGCCCCTCCTATTCCCTTCCCCCATCTCTGTTCAAATCTAGATAAACGCGAGTGAAGCCGCGGGCAAAACTTACTCTCTATATTGATGGAGGGCATCTCAAATTTTTCAGTTTTTGATATTTAAAATTGTTTTCTTTAATGTATTATACATTTTTTTTTAGTTACTCATTAACTGTTTCAATGATAGATATTAAGCGGTTTCTCTTAAAATTTACCATCACGGTTTATGAGGATTTTAGTTGTATGTAGACTAGATAATACTTTGAAAGTTTTGTGTCTCCCTGTAAAAGTCTCATCAAAATCAGTATAGCTTTACCGTAAATTAATCAAGACATTTATTATTACTACATATATATACTACATATATATTATAATTACACTAGCGGACCGGGCGGTCGTTGTTCTGCCTTGATAATAAAAAAAAACTAAAATTCAACCGCTGGGCCACCTACCGGGTTCCATTGTAAATTGTAAAATCTAAATCATTCTCGGATCCAATCGAACACGCACACAATTATTAATAATAATAATTAATAATTTCATCAAGATCGGAACAGCCGTTTAGGAGGAGTTCAGTGACACACACGTGTACAGAAGAAATTTATATATAAAGATATACATGTAAACATTTTGCACAGTAACAAGTATTCTGTGAATATATCACAACCGGTTTCTGAAGCAATCGAGCCCTATAAAGTAATACTGCATATACACCAGTAATGGTATATACAATATATAAGCAAGTATGCGGGAGGTGAACTGTTTCTGGAACTAATGATCCTAATTTAAAAATTAAAGAACAACAAATATTCTTGAGCCGTTTTTTTCTCGAGACTATTTTATATTGTACTTCGTACAAACGCGGTCGCGGACAAATACTAACTACCTAATAAAACTTTAAATACATTTATAAGAGAAAGACAATAATATATCTACAGCAATGAGAATAGTTCCAAGTGAAAATTTATATAAATATGACAGGCTTTGCGTCGCTGTGGTCGTAAACTCTTCTATTGAGCCGAGAGGTCGCAGGTATGATCCCCGTACATGGCTGACTTTTGAACGCTGACCATATTCGTTAGTTCTATACTTGGGAACTAAATTTCTGTATATTTGGGTATATCAGCTATTTAATTACTATAATACTAAAAAGCTATATTTTATTTGAAGTGGCAGAGAACTTTGTTGTATAATATGTTGTGATAATGTGTGTGTAATTTTAATTTTTATCTTCATATTTATATACATTTAACAATATAAATATGGTAAAGTTATAAATTGAAGTGTTAGGCTTAACTGTATTCAATACTGTAATCTTAACACCTTCATGAACCGAGTATGACCATTAATATGTCCGTAAAATTAAATTTATGTTACTAAGTGGGTTTAAGAGAAGACGATTTTAAAAAATACAAATTTACAGGTTCGCCAATTATATTCTTCTGTATCGGTGTATCAAAATGAAATTAAGAAATTCCTATTTAATATACTTCAGATTTCTTTAAAATTAATATCAGAATGGTGCAATGTAACTGCACAACAATTCCTCAATGCGAGTAATGTCAAACTGCAATATTACTTTAATGAATTGGTCTCAGTGCTCTTCAAAGATAACACTGGCGATATTTTAAAATGCAGCCAGAAAATAAAACTCTTATTATCCGAGTCCATCAGTCGGCCAGTGCTCCACGTTTCGAACTAGGATGGTGCAGTATAACTGCACAAAAATTCCTCAACACGAGAAATGTCATACTGCATGACAATATTACTTTAATGAATTGATCTCAGTGCTCTTCAAAGATAACACTGGCGATATTTTAAAATGTAGACAGAAAATAAAATTCTTATTATCCGAATCCATCAGTCGGCCAGTGCTCCACGTTTCGAGCAGTCGTAGGTGGTTCATAATCTCCGATTAGATGTTTATTAAAACACCGCCACGTACAATATTTGCAATGTGTTATGCTAAAACGTAAACATTTTAAATAATTTTATATAAACACTGAAACGAATTAATTTTAATACTGAAAAATTTATAACGTATCTCAATGAGGTTTGTTCATATGTTTAACACGTGTTACGTCTATAAATAATTAGGTAAATATCTCATGTGATATAATTATCATAAATGTTTGATTGAAAATAGGTAAACGGTATGAGAACGCCCTCTATACGTCCGTAATATTTTTTTTATAATCTACTGAGAAATATATATACGCTATTTAATTTTATTTAGCTTAACATTTTTTTTATAAAAATTAGGCGTCATATTTTTATTGACCTGTTAAAAAGAAAAAATGTAACAAATTTGATAAAATCATCTTTAATTATTTGAGTGGCTAAAATATCTTAGTCAGTGCAAAATTAATTTTTTATACAATATTACACAAATATCTATCGATCAAAAAGGAAAATTAATGAGAAAAATTATATTACGCACACAATATATCTATAGAACTATTTTGAAATAAATGGTGAAAATGCGTTGCTATGCTGTGTAATATTTATAGTTAGAAATACTATCAGTACTATTAGTCGATCTTCATACAACATGTGTCACACTAGTATGTATGCTTTCTTACGTTATGTCCCTGATATTTCTAAAATATTTTGTTACTGAAAGATGTGTGCCACTGTCGGTATTTGGCATTAGGCCAGTGATGTAGCTCTTTTCTCTCAACGACAATTTCTACAGAATAAGACAAGCCGAACCTAAATGTGCGAAAAAAAAATTATACGAGTTTCAACCTACCAACAATGAATTGAATCAAGTAAAACCAGATTAGAACAATTAAAAAAGTACTCTACATTGAAGATATTTTGACAGAGACGGAATACCTACGAGTATAATATAAATCTGACAGATATTAGACATGCGTATAGTCATGATTTTTTTCTTACTCTAACATAATTATCATATATTTTTACTAAATTCAGTCATACAGGATAATAATCATCACAAAAATGTGAAAGCTTCTTAGATGTAAAAATCCGGAAATAACCTTGCTCAGAACAGGATTCAACTAATTATTTGAATTTAAATAAGAAAGCTTAAATGAAAAATGCCTACATGCAACTAGATAGATGTGCACCGGAGCGTTTCGCATCAATTCGCGTACCTGATCGCGGGTTCGCGAGCGCAGCGTTGCAACGATGCACAAAGTATCCGCAGGGCGACACGAACCGCCCGCCTGCTTTAGAGCGACTGCCGCCCGGGCCGCGGCGTATCCGCCCCGCGCGCCCGAGCTCGCGCCACGCGCGCTCGTAGCACCGCCTGCACCGGCACCACGCACCGGCCTTAACACACCACACCGCACGCCACCCGATAACCCTTGCGCCCCGACACAACCGGCGAGCACGCTGCGGTCTCACGCACCGCGCGAATATCGATGTGTTCTGTCGGGAGATGTATCGTACAAGGGCAGCTGCGGGGGAGTGGACACGCACCGCGCGGCGCGGGGGTCCCGCTCCTGCGCGCTGCGTCACGCATCTGTCTCGACACTTTCTTGCGTTCTCCCGCAAATCGGCATCTGCAGAGACGTGCTCGAGATTGGACTCGCTGGAAGCGTGGCTGGCTAGAGACGGCGCGTCGCCGCTCGCATCACTCAGTGTTAATGCCCTTTGTGGATACACTATGTTTCGAATTTAACCCTCTGCACTCGAGTGCTCCGAAACGACGGTCACCAACATTTTAAATGGCTCCGCTCCGGAGCCCTCGTGTGTAAAGGGTTAATAGACCAAACTCACCTAACCAGTAATGCTATATCGAATCTTAAATAATACACAGTAATAATGATACAGAGATATACTATGTTTCGAATTTAACCCTTTGCACTCGAGTGCTCCGAAACGGAGCCGTTTAAAATGTTGGTGACAAATGACGGTCACCAACATTTTAAATAGCTCCGCTCCGGAGCCCTGGTGTGCAAAGGGTTAATAGACCAAACTCACCTAACCAGTAATGCTATATCGAATCTTAAATAATACACAGTAATAATGATACCCAAATGTATTTAATTCTTGTTAAAAATCATTCTACAATAAAAAAAAGTGCGTGCGTACAAAGTACACATGTCAGAAGTGAAACTTCTTTGGCAAACTAATTTATAAGTCTTGTTTATATTTATACAAATCTAAAACTTTAGATTTCCGAGACATGACTCGTTAAAAATCATTCTACAATAAAAAAGGCCATCTATTGTACAATGAATGTTCCTTCATAAATTCCTTTACAAGGAATTTAAATAAATTATTAAATAACATAACCTAACGGTGGTAAATTTTTTAAAGTTCGAATGATACTCTTAAGTTATAATGTGTCATCACGCATCAGTGAGTATAGCTCCAATAGAACCACTTGAGCGTATTATATGGTGTATAACGCATAGCGTATGAATATGGCCACGAGACATAACGTATGGTCACGTGAGATTTGTATCCTAAATTCCATAAAAATATCTGTAATATATTATTATTCAATTACATTGTAGACAACATAAATAAAACACACCGTGATAGCGTATTATCGTCCGGGAAACTAAAAAGATACATTGTAAATTACAACATCTGTAACAAATTTTCACTTTTATTCTAAGACTTCCTAAACGAATTATCACGCATAGATAATTAACTGATAAAATGGACAAAAGTTATGAGTTAATCGATATCCCATTTATTGTGACGTTATATACCTCATTTTATTACATTTTTGATCATAAAATCACCCGGTTTTAAGTGACGTTATAACAAGGTAAGACTATACTGATTCTTATCTCTCAATTATGACTCCAAATGTATTAAAATTATGTTCTTGTAGTATCTGTCTTACAATAAATTCCGGGATTATAAAATAAATTTACTTTTTATTGTTAAGACGTAAATAAGTTTTTATGATTACTTATTTACTTACCAACACGCCATATGTCAATAAAATCGTCTTATTAAAAATGCGAATTTTTATACCTTCATTTATAATATACTAGGCTATGCCCGCGACTTCGTTCGCATGGAATGGTTACTTCAGTTAATACGCAGCGGAAGCTCTCAAGAGGAATAAAATCCCCAATTTTGAAACATTCTTCATTGGTGCTCCGCTCCTATAGGTATTAGCGTAATGATATATGTGACCTTCCTTGATAAATTAGTTATATAACATAATATAACACAACATAAATATTTTTTTCAAATCGGACCAGTAGTTCCTGAGATTACCCCTACAACGTCACAAACCTGACCTCTTTACAATATTAGTATAGATTTATGTACCATATATTTTATTCGATAAACAATAATATATACCGAACAAACACATAGTCCATTCTCTGAATTAATCCACATATCCCTTATTCAATGAAAGAATAGAACGCATCAATCACCGGTCGAATCAATTCATATGAAACTTGTATTTGTTATATCATAGACTTTACCGACGTTAGTACGATTAGAAATGGGCGAAATAGGTGTCAACTTTCAGCTGATATTTAATTCTATAATGATAATACTTCTATATTTTTTCTATAGCTCGGCATAATAATGACTGTAAATGACTGTAAATAAATGACGGTAAAGTTATCTGTATACTTAATTCGTGGGCGGCGGAGCGGATTGTTCTCTAAGAACTATGTTGTTTTTTTATGGAATATTGTTTACATGTATTTTTGAGTACAATTGTTTGTTGCCCTCAATAAATTAAAAAAAAAAAAAAAACTACGCTCTGCCTAACAGAAGTACTAACAAAGAATAGAAGTGACTACAGAGCAAAGAGTATATATCTCTATAAAAATATACTTATCCATCCGCGTCTATAGACGCTGCGGATGACAATTAAACAATGTCGAATTCCATATTTTGAAATACCGATTTTTTTTCTCAATCTAGCTTTCCTTTTTAGAGATTTCTTATTCTTCACAGCAAAATCTTAATTAATAATAAAATATATGCGAAAGTGTGTTTATTTGGTTGTTACGCTTTCACGCCTTTAGTACTCAACCGATCATCATACAATTTGTATGCACGTTCTCAGAAATACAAAAAAGGAAACTTTCATCGAACAGAAATGTATTGTTAACCGATAAATCAAATCTAAATAAATACGAGCGAAACCGCGAGCAAAAGGCCGCACATAAAAAGTATTTTAAATCAGTTGTCTTTTTATGAGTGTTGTTTCTCTCCAGTGGCCAATGAAATAACGATCATTTCCTTACTTTTTACTGCTATTTCGCAATATTGCGTATTCATGTAACACACAACGCATAAACTCCATATTTCTGTTAAACTGTACTTGTCGACATCAATAATCCAGATCTCTACTCTTCTAGCTAATCGCTTGACAAACTGCACGCTTATTGAAGCTAATGCATCGGCATCGTTGAACCAAGTGACTAATAGCTTGCGGCTTACTTGTATTGCTACAACTACACTGTAAAATATTGAAAGTAAAAAGTCTTACGCAATAAAATTTATATTTTTAATTCGCCTTCCAAAACAGAACAACAGGTCAACATAAAAGCAAATTACTTGATCATTATTATCTAAATACAGCATGTTATAGGAAATAGACTTTAAAGATCGTTTTATTATTTTAAAAGTATTCAACTTTAGCCACAAATACGGAAAGCGTTTAAAGTAAAATTATCTAATTGACTTTTTTTAATAACTGGCAAACGAACTTGTGGGTGATGTTAAGTGATCACCACCGTCCATAGACAATAACAACACCAGGGGAGTTGAAAGTGCGTTACCAGCCTACCAGCCTGTGTTGTGGACCTCCGGCGCTATCACTGACCGAACGAAACGCAACAATGCAAGCACTATTACTTCACGTCGGTTTTCTATGAGAGGGTGGTACGAGCCGACCCATTCATGCTGAAACCAATAATAGCTTTAGCGTGGCTCTACAACTCTTAAAAACTCTTAAACTTGACTAAACTCATAATGCGTCACTGCTTCACTGGGTGATTAGATCACACGAATAAAAATGGAACATATTAATTTACTCCTATAATAAAAACGCAAACCGTAGTTCCTACCACAGAGATTATAGCTTAGGGAAGTAAAAAGTAACAAATTAGTTATTTTTTTATACTTATTAAGTTTTACCACTTGATTTTAATCTTGCCTGATGTTAAAAAAATAACGGTGTGTTCTCAGATGGTTAACACGCTAAAAGTAGAGGGCTGGCTTTCACGTGCATTTGCCGGAACACACCTATTGGCGCTTTTCGATAGATTTTCAATTTAAGAGTGGTAGCTAACCAGGCTGACTTACAGAAATTCTTATCACCCTGGAAAATTCTTCTTCTTCTTCTTGTTTTGGCTCCTCAACTTTATCCGTTCCCAATATTGTACGTTATATTTCAAGATCTTCAAACTTTATGAACGACAAAATTTGAACTTCGTTATCGGTGTATAAAAACTGGATATCTTAAAAAAATTAAACATGTTATATGAATGATTGACATATATAAAAAATTTAGGATTTGGTAATTGGATAAGGATTTTATATATTCATATATACAAACATTTTATAAACACATACTTATACAAAACATATCTTAAATAGTATAAATTAATTTTAAATACATGTGAAAATACTAAATTTTAATATTATTTTCTGAAATAAAACAAGCTAAAGTTTTATATATATAATAATCATTAGAAACCAATAGGGAAACTACAGATATAGGAAAAGGAACCAGTAATGATCTCAAAGAATGGAGGAAAGTGGCGGAGTCATTTAATGGACAAGAAAAGAAAATATGATTAACATCCCCTTCATAAAATCCACAGGCACACGATGCACTTTGTAAAACACGAAGTTTTGCAAGGTGAAAAGGAGTACATACATGGCCCAATCTCATACGAATTAAAATAGTAGTTATAACACTATCAAATCCAGCTTTAAAAATCCATGTAGGTTTTAGACTAATACTTGGCTGAATACTGAAATAAAATTTCCCTTTAGATCCTGCACTACTTATCCAGTACTCATTCCAAGCCTTCTTGAGATGAACACTAGATAAAGCAACAAGATCATGATAATATATTTTAAAAGGATAAAGGTCTCCACATTCCACGGCTTCTTTAGCTAATTGATCTGCTCTTTCATTTCCATAAATTCCCGTGTGACTAGGGATCCAAGCAAAAACTACTTTATAATTCCTAATAGAGCAAGTATGTAACAATTTGCGGATATCAAGAATAATAGAATGACTGTGTCTTAGTTTGAATGGAACTTTATTTAATGCCTGTAGCGCACTTAGACTGTCTGAAAAAATAACAGTTTTATTAAGTTTCATTAACAAAATGTATTCAATTGCTTTAAGTATACCAAAGCATTCCCCGCTGAAAACGCTCGATTCGCAAGGCAGTTTAATTTTTTGAACAATATTATATTGAGAGTGATATACTCCGACCCCAACAAAACTGTCATGAGAGTACTTGGACGCATCACTATAAATATGGTGGTAATTTTGCCACTTTTCATTTTCTATCATTACATGGAAATTAGTTCTCGATTCAGATGAATCCTCAAATGTATGAGCATTATACATAATATCTGGTTGAACAAACAGGGCATTATAATTAGTATTATACACCGGCAAAACATCAAAACTATAAACAGGTGCAGAAAGAGATTTATATTTTAGATAACTTTGAACTAATGTAGGTAAAGATTTATGCTTCCAGAAAGTGGATGTGTTAGTATAATTTAACAATAATTCTATTTTAGGAATTATTGGATGGTTGGAAAATTGTAAAATATTAAAGAAATACCTATCAGAAAGATATTGACGTCTTAAAAATAACGGTGGATCGCCGCATTCTACTTGTAGTGCATTTATGGGGCTAGATTTCATTGCACCCGACACAATTCTTAAAGCTTTTGATTGTATCAAGGACAACTTTTTGAATGCTGTTATATTACCCGGTTCTAACAAAAACAAACCATAATCAAGTAAACTTCTAATAAATGCATTATAAATCAGTTTAAGTGTGAATGGGTGCGCACCCCACCACACACCAGATAAGCATCTTAACATATTTATATGGCGTTCACATTTATTTACTATGTACTGACAGTGTTGAAAACCAGTTAGTTTACAATCCAACATTATACCTAAGAACTTTACATCACTTTTTAATGGTATAGAACAACCATCATACAAAATTTGTATTGAAGGAGTTACACGTTTTCTTGAAAATATAATAGCTGAACTTTTAGAAGGAGACAATGACAATCCATTACTATCCAACCATAATTTTAAATGTGTTAATGAATTATTTAAATTATTTGATGCATTTTCAGCAGATTTATCAGTACAATAAAGCAGAAGGTCATCGGCATATTGAAGAACATTTACATTCGGAACAAGGGAAGATTCTAAATCATAAGTATAGATATTATATAAAATAGGACTCAACACAGATCCTTGTGGAAGACCTTTCCATAATGTTCGACCATCTCCTGTGCTATCACTTTGCAAAGTTATTGTTCTACCTGACAACATGTTTACAATGAATTTTGAAAGATTAAATGGAATGTGAAGTCTTTGTAGTTTATGTAACAAAATAGGTAATTCGACATTATCATATGCAGCATTAATATCCAGAAAGGTGGCAATTAAAAACTTATTTTCAGAAAATGAAAGACGAATATCTGTTGTCAAAATAGCAATATTATCTATTGTGCTCTTACCCTTTCTAAATCCAAATTGACTGTTTCCCAATAATTGCTTAGATTCAACTAACCATTCTAATCGATTTTTTACCAAATGTTCAGCAATTTTTCCAAAAACAGAAGAAAGAGCTATTGGTCTATATGAAGCAGCATCAGATGCACATTTATTTGGTTTTAGAATAGGTAAAATAATTTGTGATTTCCAGGAAGGTGGGATGATTCCACCACGGAATACAATTATATTAACTATATCTAAATAATAGGAAAGAGTATAATCACTGGCATTAACAAAAAATGAATAAGATATGCCGTCTCTACCAGGAGATGAATCTTTCACATGACTTAAAACGGCTTTCAATTCAGAAAGTGAGAAAGAGTCATTGAATTCATATTAGATATAGAAGGTAAAACTGTTGAAGATTTTTGAATTTCAGCTGAAGCAAGGGAGTCTAAAAATGATTTAGTAACCGGTTTATATATTTTTGCTGCCTCCGAATAAGAAACACAGTTCTGTGCCATATATAATTTAATGTCCTGCTGTCGCTTCAGCTCTGGGCACATTTTGCTTGTAGCGAAATGGTAACCAGAACACAAGCAACAACAAGAATTGTTTTCTTCTTGAGAGCAAGTCTCTCCACTATGACTATTACCACACTTATAACACCGTGGAAGAGATCTACATTGAAGTTTGGTGTGTCCAAAGCGACAACAATTGTAGCACTGTATTGTGGGGTAAATATATAAGTCTACTGGTAGGGAGTTATAACATACAAATATTCGTTTTGGAAGTATCTGACCATCAAAAGTGAGAACAACTGTTTGCGAAGGTTTATAAGACAATATTCCATCTACTATTAATTTGAAATTTAATCTTCTAACCTTTATGATATTCCCACAGCCAATAGGAACTGATATATTATTTTTAATTTCATCTAATGTCCAGTCTGTTGGGACGCCTCTAACTAGACCCATGCGAGTAACGTTAAAAGATGGAATGAATGCATTTAAATTTTTTTCCTTTAACAATGCATGTGATAAAAAGTTATTGGCGTCTAAATAATTGGAGAAACTTAAAGCAATTCTATTTCTACCAATTCGTTTCACACTGCCATTAATGATATTATTGATATTGTGTTTCTTTAAAAGATTCCCGAATGAAAGCGGGTGAAATGTGGAGCCATCTTTAGGGTCAGATTGTTCTCTTTGTACATGAATTAAATAAGGAGACAAATCTGTGGATTGATAGGCAGTTCGACCAATTCTGACAAATGTAGTTTCCATTTTTAGCATTATTAATACCATTAGACACAGATTCACCTAAATTTTCGTCACTTTCACATCCACAACCTCCTTTGGAGTTGTTATTAGACTTTCTAACTTTTTTATTACAATTTTTGCATACTTTATGAAGCCGAATTCTTTTGCGAGTTTTGGACTGATTTTGAGACCCCTCTGTGTCCATACCAGATTCAGAGGTTATAGTTACGTAATTACTTGCTGAAGGAACGAAGCCCCCAGGATCTGAGGGCTCCTCCATTCTCTGATTCACACTAGTACTACAGGTTTTAAACTATTATACTATATTAATAAAAAACTTACCTATAAACATACACTAATTACACAAGTAAAAAAACTATAAATTACTTAAAATATATACAAACTAATGAAAACCTTATCCAAATGAAAAAATTAGTTAAATTTCAAACACAAAACAAGACCGCCAAACTTTATGCTTCCCGCGCTCTCCTGGAAAATTCTTGAATGTTATTCCGACAGACAAAAGAAATCTTGATAGGTCAGGGATCACACATGAAATATAATTTACAGTCTATTAGACGTGGTATCGAATACCACAGAGGAAACAGGTGCATTTTAAACATCTATAATATTTGAACAAGAAAATTATAACATTCAAAAAGTAAAGCGCGAGTGTAAAAAAATATTTTGTCGTAATTAAAACAAGGATACAAGAACTTTTTTTTTATAAATAACACTCCGGTTTCAAAATTGACAACGAAAACTTCAGAAACAAAATAATTACAGGGTAAGTCGATTTCACGAGTTCCGGATAAAAACATTAGTTAAGTAAAATAACAATAATATAAATATATCTGTGTATATAACTATGTCCTTCTGCATGACAAAACACTGAATATGTGCTACATTAATACTACAAACATTCGAAGTATTATTTATTGCTTGATATTTTTCTTATATCCTTTGAAGCTGAATCGGAAGATTCAGATAGTGGTAATGGTGGGCCTTTGAACTGTAAAGTCAATTGAACAATCCTTTCTGCTTCTCTAATCCCACTTAATCGAGCTCCTGAAACGGTCGCAAAATGGCCGGGAACTGTGGCTTCTCCAGCGAATAATAGAATAGGTGGTATAGGCTCACTTGGCCCTGGCAATGGACATCCAAGAGCTCTTTGTGCATGGCCATTCGAATGGCTACAATCGTATGAATACGCCCCATAGAAAAATGGATCTGAAGCCCAATTAGATCTTAAAATTGTTACCGGGTATGGTATATGGTTATTTCCCGTTGATAAACGTAGGACATCCGTCACACCTTCAGCGATGTCCTTATCGCACAAACCTTCCATCATAACCGCCTCTTCACCAACCACCCAGGCACACATGACGTGTTTGCTATTCGGCACTAATTCTATAGCAGTTATTCCTCGGGTCCAGTCACACCGACCACAAAGTTGATTAGAACAATATTTAAAATTCAAATTACCATTATGCCAAAACCAAAATGGACGGCAATACTCCATATAAATTTTATTACAATATCCAAAGCCAAGACAACGCATCGCATCAATTTTCGATGAAGGTAAAGCTGGACAAAATAAGCTCCTCGCTTTTTTCCACAGGACACCTAAAGGCACCGTTATAATTACATAATGAGATGGGTACTCTTCGCCGTCTGCTGTACAGACAGTGGCTCGGTAACCTGACTTCTGCGAAGTGCCCCAATAAATACAGTTTACAGGCTTGCAATATCGGATAACACCTTCTGGTATTTGTCGTAATATTGGAGCTAACATACCAACTAAGCCCAGCGGAACACGGACCTCACCGCCGGGCATGTTCATAAAACAACCGAAGTCATCAGCACACAACAATGCTGTATCATCACCGCATCTAGCGTTAAGCAAGTGTGATAGGCCAAACATTATCCTAGCTGCATCGTGTTGTTGTTCTTCTGGGTATTCATGTAGTTCTTGCTGAATTCTCAAACTCATAAAATTTATAAGAGATCCTTGCTGTTTATTCCCACCGAGGCAATAAATATTTGCAGCTTCCTGTTCGATCTGACGAAATTTATAATAAGCTGTGATTGTGGGTGGGTAAGCCATTTTACCAGTAATGACACTATTAAATAGCCCTCTAGTGTTATCTGACCCTGGAACTGCTGGACGAGAAGTCTTTTCAGAAGCCGTCATCGTGAAAACAGGATGAATGTATGAATTGTCTGGTTTCCAGTAAGAGCCAAGTTCTGCAACAATATCACCGAGCCAACAAGAATGGATACGGCCACCTGGTCTGAAAAGACAATTTATTATTTTAATACTGTATGCAAGTTTTTAATTTATTCTTGACATATTTATTAGTTCCTAACTCGTCTGCACGACTGCAAAGCGCTTGAAACTTTTTATTAAACGTCCGTTCGAAAGGACCTCCATAATAAAGTTGTTTTTAAACATTTGAAGTCTAAATTAGTTCAATTGTAATTCAACTTCATCTCTGTGTGAAGAAATTTTGTACTCCTTTTAAACACATTGCACGCACGGAGGAGCATGATATTTGCTCTAATTAAAAAAGAAAAAGTAAAGTTAAAGTTAAGTTAGTTATTAAAGTTCATATAGAAAAAGAACGCAGAGAGATAAAATGTGTGTATATATGTATATGTGTTATAAATACATAAATGAAATATTCATTGTGTATATTCATACTGAATGTCAAAGCCATAAAAGCTAAAACATTATTAATCTTTGGTCGATCAGTCGCTCTGAATAGAGATTATCTGCAAAGAATATATATAATATGTATTTCTAATTATACAATGTTTATATTTTTTAAATAAATCGATAATTTATGCATAATGACGTACAGTCCTCGCCAAACTTTATGATCTCTCTAAATATAGTTACAGAGATCACACATTTTAATATAAATACGTATTATACTATATGTATGGCATTGAGAGAACATGGTACCCAATAGGTGCTCATTTTACATTCCTATGATAATATTTTACGTTGTTTTGTATTAAACTCTTGAATGTACAACACGCAAGCTTAAACTTACGACTATATTCATAGTTGCTAAAAAGATTAATGAGTGCTGAATTTGTATACATTTGCAACTGACGTACATATATATAAATGTATGTAAATATATGTAATAATTATACGGGATACAAGCTTTGACAAAATAACTGCAAAAATCTTCAAGTCGAAAAAAGAGTGCTGAACCGTTGAACCGTTCACACCATTGGTATTAATTAGTATTCAGTTTATACTTTTCTTTTTTTTTATATAGTTGCACGGCAAAATAACTTCACTATGCCTGATGGTAAGTACAGTACAGTCCAAAAACAATGGCAACCACCGAGTGACACACTATCCATCGATGGTCGCCGCTGTCATGCCGCCCTGCAAATAGCTGGATATGCACAGGCTGATCCCGAAACGCGACCCGCAGAAGCAAATCACTATGACGGGCTTTTTCGTCATATACATGGTGGTTGCGACCCAGTCGGGCTGTAAAACCCTACCACCCCGTTATCGCCATTGCCTCGTTCGTTATTCAGCAGGGTGCACCACGTGCAGATGAGTTTGGCTTGGGTGTCTCAAGTCTTATGATGTTATTCGACACCCCTTACACCCCAAAAACTTTTTTTGGTTAGGTTAGACTTGCGAAACAAAGACAGCGCGAGGTAGGTAGGTAGGTAGTATACGTAAGTACCGTTGTTTAATACTACATATACTAAAGGTTTACTTGTAATTTAGAGTATATACTTAGACATACACTTTTTTTTTATGTCATAGGTGGCAAACGAACAGGTGGATCACCTAATGTTAAGTGATCACCACCGTCCATGGACACTAACGACACCAGAGGAGTCGCAAGTGCGTTGTCACCCTTGGAGGGAAGGCTTAGGGGAGGGAGAGGAAAAGGGAGAGGAGAGGGGAGGTGGGTCTCCGGCGCTCTCACTGACCGAACGAAACGCAACAATGCAAAACCAGTAATAGTTTCAGCGTGGCTCTACCACCATCAAAAATTATTGTTCTTAAGTCTATAAATTAAATGATATTAATGAGAATGCCAATAATAACCCTCGATATTATAATTGGATTATTATGGTAGAAAGAACATAAAATGGTAAGAATAACGTTATAAAATTTATATAATTAACACACCTTTCGTAAGCTTCAAGTAGAATGATATTGGTAATGCCACGTTGAGATAGTCTAGCGGCTGCTGACAGTCCAGCTATACCAGCACCAATTATAACCACACGAGGTTCGGGAAAACATTTATTAGAGTTACACGATTCCACTGCACATGTGCCTCTGTCCTCTAAGTCGGGTCCGCAATCGAATATTACTGGAGAATTGCTCGATAACCTAAGGAAATTAAATATAGAGGTAAGCGGTAAGGTCTTGATATCTTATTTGTCATGAATTTTATTCATACTTAGAAGAGTGTGTACAAGACTCTACGAGATGAGAGCATCTTGACGACTTATTTGCTTTTGTCAGAGATGAAGTTATAGAATTCGAGATGTTATTTGTAGCTTTATCAGTAATCATAATAATTTTCAATTTTGAAATAATACGAATGTTATTTGTTAGGCTTTCACGCCTTAATTACTCAACCAATCGTCATAGAATTACATACAGTGTGTATGTACGTATATTTCAATAAAAAAATACTATTCCCGAGGGGTAGGTAAAATCTATCTTAACGCGAACGAAGTCGCAGGAAAAATTAATGGCCACCATTTTATACAGATTATTTTTGTAATTACTTAAAATATACGGTACCTATAATGAAACGATTAATGGAAAATCAGTTTAAAACCCTCCATTTGACGAAAGAAGTAGAGATTTTTCAAAGGCTAAGCATCACTGTCACATGCTCTTTTGCTACAAAGTGCTAATATCCGGACTAGTGCGGTCCAGTCTAAAGTTTGCGGACTGGCAACACTCAATATCATAACAGGCGTTGTGACTCGCTACTCAGGAGTAGCAACCTATGATGGTCGATTTAGTTAGATAACGATATTTCAGAGGTTAGTTGTAGTATAGGTCACAGTAACCACTCACAATCATTTGAACTCCATACCTGTTTGTTACATAATGATAAATAGATAAAAGATTTATCCTGAAATTCTACTACCAATGTTTTACACTTTAGTGCCCACGACAATATAAAATTTTAAACATAATATTTCGAATAATCAACTGAAATTTTCACAACTCAACTACGCAAGTGATTAAAATTAAATTTTGCATACATGTTATCGGGAGTGCAGAAAAGGTCATAGGCAAAGGTCAAAGGCACTTTTCATTCAGACAAAAGTATTTGTCCCAGGGGATAGGTCAGATATACATTAACGCTAGCAAAGCCGTGGGCAAAAGCTTCTAAACTTTATAAAATATGCACTAGGACAAAAAAACTGGTATTCAAAAAGCAATGCCAATTTTCATCAGTAATATTTCACAATAATAACGACAGACTCATGTTGAATACTATATAAAATGTCATATACATTTGGCACGACATACCATTTCTTCTGTGTCCTCTGCCATTTTCTTATGAAAGTCCTCACGGGTTTAAAATAATCTATCATGTGTAACGATCACTTAACATCGGTGACCGACGTGTTCGTTTGCCTCCTATGATATATAAAAACAAATGTTAAGTCATTACGTAATCAACGTACGTAAACACGCTCAACCTAGAGGAACTGACTCTCGATATTAAAATAGTTCACATATTTACTAAGGGCTATATTATTTCAATATATCTAACTAGATATCATAGATAGAAATATAACTACGTCACTGATGCAATTATAGCATTATTAAGGGCCTTTAAAAGGCGAATAATTTCATAAGTAACTAAACACAGAGTCACACACACCGACACAGAAAAGGGAACAATGTGAAATGAAAATTAGAAGCCAAATCTCTATGATCTGTAATTAGGAGTTCAACTTGAAACTCACTGCATACTACTTTAGCTGATGCAATTTTACACGTATTTACTACAAATAATATTACAATTACGTTACGTTTTTACTTAAGTTTTTGATATAGATGTAGTAAATTACGTCATCATAACAAAAAATGGTGGCAGAATATTATTAGTACACATTTGCCTTATTCACAAAATAACCCCTTACAACTTCACAAACTCACAAACTCTACCTCTTTATAATATTATTATTATGAGTATAGATAACAGATAATTTGCAATTTTTCGTGGGATTTTAGTCTGTCATGTAGTGAGTGGCTTTTACATTTTAGTCCTAATCTTGTGTACTCACTCTGTATTTTATAATGGCATTTTACGTAATATAGTTTGGTCATTGTGTCATGTCTACATAGGGCTTTTTTTTATTGTAGCACGGTAAAATGACTGCACCGAGCCTGACGGTAAGCACAGTGCAATCCAAAAACAATGGCGACCACCGAGTGACACACAGTATCCATCGCCGGTCGCCGCTGTCATGTCGGCCTGCGAAAGGCTGGATATGTACAGGCTGATCCCGAAACGCGACCCGCAGAAGCGAATCACTATGACGGGCTTTTTCGCCATATACATGGTGATTACGACCCAATCATGTTGTAAAACCCTACCACCCCGCTTTCGCCATTACCTCGTTCGTTATTCAGCAGGGTGCACCACGTGCAGGTGAGGTTGGCTTGGATGTCTCAAATCTTCGATGTTATTCGACACCCCTTTTCACCTCTTACGCTGGCCACGTTTCACTGCGATACAAGACCGGTCGTTCATATAATGCAGTAAGTATATTTCTGGTTAATATTTGAAAGAGTTACATTTATCCCAGTTAGTAGCTGTCAGTCGTTAATTTTCAAAATTGGTCAAATACAGTTTATAGGTGATCTGTAATTTTTTTAAGATTGTCAGTCTTTGTTCGACGTTAGCGGAGTCCAAGTTTTGTCCTTCTCAAGTTCATTTGGTTTAATTTTGTGATATTCAAATTGTACATGTTTACAATATGAAGATCTATAAAAAGCAGTCTAAAACTTATGAATGTGAAAAACTGGATTCGGCTCATTTTGAAAATTAATTACGCATATAATCAACCCAGCATTCTTTTCAAAAATAAAGAAATGTTTCTTTGGAGTAAAATTTGCTATCTCTATTATTTAGAGTACTTTCTCTCCACGTGGCATTAAAAAATTCTATTCTGTATAGCATTGTTCCAACGATTCAGTAGGACACAACCCATAGGAATAAAAAACAGTTTGAAGCAGACTAACGGGCGAGTAATTAGAGCAAAACAAACAAAACAAAAATCGAACGACGCGGAGCCACAACGTTACCGTTCCGTTCCTACTCCAGTAAGTAAATAAGGTTTTGGAGAGTTTATTTTACAATACGTTTGCAATACAACTAACTGCTGCTGTTTCTTGCCAACTTCATAATTATAAAAAAAAAAACATTAAATTAATAATATTTAACCTTAAACTCGTCTGATATCACATGACAATTGAGTAATAGATTTTTTTTAACACAAAATAAACCCAATAAAAAAATATATATAGTAAATATATAGTTAGGTACCTGTAGAATCCTACCAATATCTCAATAACTACACATTTTCTGTCGGATATTGACGAGTTCTCTGGTGTATCTTCGAAATCAAAAGTCCAAAGCTAATGAAGTCAAAATGGGACTCCTTCAAATTAGTTCGGCAAAATGACTGCACCATGCTTGATGGTAAACACAGTACAGTCCAACAACAAGGGCGATCACCGAGTGACACAACTAATTTGAAGGAGTCCCATTTTGACTTCATTAGCTTTGGACTTTTGATTTCGAAGATACACCAGAGAACTCGTCAATATCCGACAGAAAATGTGTAGTTATTGAGATATTGGTAGGATTCTACAGGTACCTAACTATATATTTACTATATATATTTTTTTATTGGGTTTATTTTGTGTTAAAAAAAATCTATTACTCAATTGTCATGTGATATCAGACGAGTTTAAGGTTAAATATTATTAATTTAATGTTTTTTTTTTTATAATTATGAAGTTGGCAAGAAACAGCAGCAGTTAGTTGTATTGCAAACGTATTGTAAAATAAACTCTCCAAAACCTTATTTACTTACTGGAGTAGGAACGGAACGGTAACGTTGTGGCTCCGCGTCGTTCGATTTTTGTTTTGTTTGTTTTGCTCTAATTACTCGCCCGTTAGTCTGCTTCAAACTGTTTTTTATTCCTATGGGTTGTGTCCTACTGAATCGTTGGAACAATGCTATACAGAATAGAATTTTTTAATGCCACGTGGAGAGAAAGTACTCTAAATAATAGAGATAGCAAATTTTACTCCAAAGAAACATTTCTTTATTTTTGAAAAGAATATAGCTGCAAAGATTTTCGAAAATTCTCTTGTTTCACCCGGTAATCGAACCGACTAAAAGCTGTATAGATTACACCCTGTAATTTTATTGCATCGATCATTAGGGTCAATCGCAAGGATGAAATCTCTCTTACATACTTGTTAAATTTAATGAAAGGAAAACTATGAAATATTCAATTATTTACAAAAAATGATAAACTAACTAATTATTTGCTCGAAATGGGCTCCATTTTCCCATAATGCAGTTTTATTTCTCTTCAAAAATAAAGAAATCTATCTTCGGAGTAAAATTTGCTGTCTCTATTATTTAGAGTACCTTCCCAGGTGGCATTAAAAAAATCCACCTGTATATTATTAATGTTACGGACGTAAGAGTTACAGGAAAAAGAAGATAATATGGTAAATTAATGTATGAGAATTCTTTTAAGCTTAATATTCTTACGTAAGCCAGAAACGTTGATTTACTATTATTTTTTTCCTAAAACATTATTCTCTATCTTGATATTATTATCTATTTTAGTTTTTGAACTGTATAAGAACTAATTACCAAAACCTGTATATAAGATTATTTTAACTAGTTTAGAGGTCGAAATGGAAAATAGAATTGAAAAAAATCTAGTTTCAATTATTGTAACATATGTTTGAAATGCTAGTATGTAAACTTATTTCGCTGATGTTATGATATTTATTCTCATTTTAGTACTAAAAATTTAACTCATCTGATACCCATCTTTTTAAATAGATGTTTTTAAGAATACACTGTAGAAAAGGAAAAAAACTACAGTGTCTATTTTAATCAACAAAACATTGTAGAATATAACTTAATGTAGTTTTTTTCCGAACTGACTACGCTATTGGCCTAGCAAGGTCTTAACAGCTTCACTGGACTACTAAGGCGAGCGCTTAAGGCACTCAGCCGATTTTATTTGGGCAACTAGTTCAAGGGTGCACTACACACCTCGGCTTGGGCTGTTGCCTGATACACGCACTTAGTGTAGCATAACATATCACCTCTATGGATACTGCACGCGGTGCTAATTTTTTCATGTACTTACATAGATACGTTTATATACTTATATAATCGTATGGCTAACTGAGTACTTTATTATAATCAGTCAGTTCAAGGCATAGTCGATAAAATTTATCAAGTTGTCGATGGAACCGTTGAGTATTCTCAGTGGATATTATTTATGATTTGCTGAATTGATTAAGTTTCCGCCCTGCAGTCACGACGTGGTGAGTCGGCCTTTCTACGGCGATATTTAAACTCAGCACATCACCCGTGTCCAGTACACAAACTGATGAGTTTGCATCACTCATTCTTTAGGAGTTAACTTTCTAATTTATCGTATAGGACGATGTACCATTTTGCCTCTCTCAACTAAGACACTTGCTAAGTTTTCCGCCACTCTCTTCCTATGCTGAATTCCATATTGGCTAATTCCGCAGTAATTTTTGGGCGTCTTGATAGTCTATGGTGTGGAGGATTAAAAAACTCTCCATACACTGGGCGACTAATTTTCATGTATGCTTTAATGAGTTCTCTTTCCATTTTAAACCAGTCGATACAATGTGACAAAGTAACGGTGTTACCGTTCCGGATATGGTTCACATAGACTTATTGAACATGAATACATAAATGAGCAATTAATATATAAGTAATTATTATAGACTCCTAATTGACACCTTGAGTGTAAACTATATTTTACTGTCCACGACTTCTCATGTGCTCATGGATTTTTTACAAATTACTCGGGAACTTAGTAGGTGGTAGAGCCACGCTGAACCAAATTACTGGTTTGAGTATGAATGGGGCGACTCGCCCTGGGGTAGTACCACCCTCTCACAGAAAACCGACGGTAAGTAATAGTGCTTGCATTGTTGCGTTTCGTTTGGTCAGTGAGAGCACCGAAGGCCTACTTCTCCCTCCTCCCCACTCCTATCACCCTCCCCCAACACAGGCTGGCAACGCACTTGCGACTCCCCTGGTGTTACTGGTGTCTATGGACGGTGGTGATCACTTAGTATCAGGTGACCCGCCTGTTTGTTTGCCTCTTCATTACATAGTATAAAACAATGTCTCCTACCGCGTCTGTCTGTTCGCGATAAACTCAGCAGTAGATAGAGTGATTCACGGGGAAGGTTTTAGTATATAATTTGTCAAAGATTTTTTTATAATCAGGGCTGGACAACGTCTGCCAGGCCCGCTAGTATTATATAAAAAAGAACAGCCCTTCTTTCCTGGATGAAGAAAGTTATCTTATGTCCTGATCGGTTGATTAGCTAAAATGTAAAATGGAAACAAACTCATATTCGCTTTTATAATATCATATACTGGCTTTTGGCCATATTTTGCTCCGGTTAATGTAGATTTGCACGTATCCCGTACGAATAGTACATTTTTTGTGAAGAAATGACACCCGTATATCCATTTCTCCGTAAGTATTGTATTTATAATTAACTTGTACTGCCTGTATACATTTTTAATACTATCTTTATCATTAGTATATATTTGTGTATTTATATGTGTATGTTCTACTTCTTCTAATAAGAATTTTTATATAAGAAAATACCTTACGATATTACGTTTGCCAGTATACAAACTCGAAAAGTACACAATAAAGTAATCAGTTATTCAGAACGTATATATGGAAATTTATTTTGATAGTTTGTTGAATAGTTAAGGCGTCAAAGTAAACAAACAAACTCACATTCGTATTTGTAATATTAGTTAGGATTTCGATGTGGAGTTAAACAATTACTTATCCCGTTTGAGCAGAATGTTCCAACTATGCAATTAGGAGGGATAACTAGCTTTTTAAAATTCATTTAATTAAAAAATGGTCATATGATAAATTATTGATATTTTATTATGCTTATATAGTTACAACATTAACAAACAAACATACGAAACAATTTGTCATGTTATCGAGATCACTCACATCATAACGTCATCGATCACGAATAATTGACTATAATGCACATAACAGTCTTAAAAATAAATATTCCACAAATGTTATTTCAAACATTTGCTCCAAAATCGATCGAGCGTGTGGTAGAAATGTCTGCTGACTCCAATAAGAGAGTGGTTTTCATCTGCGTAACTCTGTAACAAATAATGTCATTAAATTTGTATCTGTTAAATAACAAATTTCTAAAGAAATGTTTGTTTTTTTATGTCATATCTGGCAAACGAACTTGTGGGTCATATTAAGTGATCACCACCGTCCATAGACACTAACAACACCGGAGGAGTCGAAAGTGCGTTGCCAGCCTGTGTTTGGGGGAAAGGGAGTGAAGGGGGAAAGGAGGTGGTCCTCCGACGCTCTGGCTGACCGAACGAAACGCAACAATACAAGCACTGTTACATCACGTCGGTTTCCTGTGAAAGGGTGGTAGTACCCCAGACGAGCCGACTCATTCATGCTGAAACCAATAATAGCATCAGCGTGGCTCTAGCACTCTTAAAAAGTTTGTTTATTAATGTAGGTATATAGTCCACATGTGAGATTATAAAATTTTCAGCAAGTAGAGAGCGTATGCTAAGTGTCATTAAAATAAATTCCACCAAAGTGCGGCGGTAAATCAAATTATTTAAAGGAATTATAAGAATACCATGGTTTCCAATATTGTAGTGGGCGCTACTTTGCACTTCCACCTGGAATTGATTGACCACTACTTACTTACTTAGACGTAGTAGTAGTGGCCAATCAATTTCAAGTGGAAGTGCAAAGTAGCGTCCACTATAATATATAATAGATTTCCATAATGTAAATCCCTCTTCAATCAAATGGTTTCCAATGGATTACGAACAAAAATTTGGCAGAAATTAGTGTGAACGTCCTAATAGACAACGTTTATGGCATAAAAAAATTATACCAGAAGGCAGTAGACACGCAAATAACCCATCTTATGTCATATGATTACCGTCACTTATAGAGAACTACAACAGTAGTGATTACTGTTGTGTTGGCGAACTCGAAGGACGTGTTTCGATCCCTGTCATAATTTTGGCGCAAAAACGTACCGGGTAACCCATTTCATAACGCTAGCGCGATTACCAGTTACGATTACCTTACGTTTGTCGCTATTTTGCTCGGCTTTAGGGTATGTGGATGAGTCACCGGCCAGCGGCAGGAGGTTTTTTTTATGTCATAGCTGGCAAACGAACAGGTGGGTCACCTTATGTTAAGTGATCACCACCGTCCATGGACACTAACAACACCAGATGAGTCGCAAGTGCGTTGCCACCCTTTGGGGGGAAGGGTTAGGGGAGGGAGTGGGAGAGGAGAGGGGAGGTGGGCCTCCGGCGCTCTCACTGATCGAACAAAACGCAACAATGCAAGCACTGTTACTTCACGTCGGTTTTCTATGAGAGGGTGGTACTACCCCGGGCGAGCCGACCCATTCATGCTAAAACCAGTAACAGTTTCAGCGTGGCTCTACAAATGGTACTCTCACAAATGGAATGGAAATGCAATGAGGGTACCATATCAAAAAGTTCTTCAGAGCACTTTCCATCGTACCTCCGATAAAGCACACAAAGAGACCATGTCTCTGTAAAATTTTAATGGCTCTAGACCGTATATTATTTTTTGTTTGACAATAGTATATCAATATTTGCATTACATTATAGACAATTGATGTACAAACCATTTGTTCAAAATCGATGTCTTTATGTTGCAGTTTTTTCGCAAGTTGCATACTATGTTGGAAGTGTACATTATCGTCCGCGGTTCCATGGACAAGCAAGTATTCTCGTCCGCGTAAATTCTCAGCTAAATTCATTAAATCTGAACGCTGGTATCCAATAGGATTATCCTGTGGTGTGTCCATGTAACGTTCCGTATATATCGAATCTGTAAAATATAAGACATTTATTTTTACTAACTATACCTGCAACTACGTCCATGTGGATTTTCATGTATGAATAACAATGATTGAAAAAAGCGCTAATACATTTTTTTCTTTGTAATGTCTCGGCATCCTTAATAAAACATCTAAAATAATACCTATAGCGCCATCTATGAATGGTCGTTAAAAGTACATACAAATGTTTTTATTTCTATATAACATTACGTGGAAAGAAAACAATTAGCCTTAAGTTTATTTCATTTGAATTATTTTCATGTATAATTCATTACGTAATGATGTATACATTTCTTGGTTTTAGACACGTATACATGTACATATTTTTATTCGAAAACGCCCTTGCTTTAAGAACACCATCTTTTAAGAGTCTGGTCAGGGTTTCTATAATACAGAATAAGAATTTTTGTGTTAGTAAAAATTATAATATAAGTAGACCTTATTCCATAGCATTCCCACGAGTAACAAAATATGTATTACATTTGAAAACTATAGACGATAAGCTATTAGGTTATAGAAAACATACCGTAGTAAAGCCAGGAGGTAACTGGTGCCACCGCAGCTCCACACGCGATGGTGTTTTGATCATCCTTCATCAACATCATAGTCGATACGAAACCACCGTAACTCCATCCCCAAACACCGATACGATCGGGATCGATAAATGAGTAAAGGTTCACTAAACTCCTATAATAGGAATTTCGATTTAGACTTACTATTAGCAGTCGCTAACAAAAATGTTTCAGAATACAATGAAAGCCATTGATGAAAATGATCACTCATGCATTAAAATGGATTAATGAAAAATGAGGACATAAGAGAGACAGAGAGGAAAGATATTGAAATATAATCATAAATAACTTACCTAATGGTAGTCAGTGTGTCGCTAACCTCAACGGTTCCCAAAGCAGTATTTACTGCATGCATTGCTTCAATCCCCATCACTCCGGAACCTCTTACATCTATTGATGCAACAATGATACTCCTGTTCACCGCCAAATACGTATTGTAATATTCTGTTGATACAATTTTTAAGTTTAAAATAGCGTATTTAGGATACTCGGTTTTTCATAGTTTGTTTTATACTTTTTTATATCATAGGAGGCAAACGAATAGGCAGGTCACCTGATGCTAAGTGATCACCACCGTCCATAGACAATTGCAACATCAGGAGAGTCGCAAGTGCGTTGCCAGCCTGTGTTTAGGGTGGGGGGAGT